>JAQGAW010002676.1:0-14500 GCA_034698025.1 Phthiracarus crinitus | reverse complement strand
CTATCTTGAATTTTTGCGCCTCCGTTTTCTCTTAAAAATTTGTACTGCATAAAACGTTCATGGGTATAACGGCGCATTGCTTTATTCACTTTTCTGGTTTTTTGATAAGCGCACTGCCATATGAATATGACATTATAATTCAGTTTTTTGTATATTTCAAACTTATTCATCGTTTTTTTTCGTTAACTTCGTTATCGCTAAGCTTTTGGTTAACAACAGGGGCATCGAGATTTCCTTGTTTGCATAAATACCCGTGATAATGGCCCCTTTTCAAGCGCTTTTTACAATTCAATTGTGGTCCATGTGTTTGTAAAGCAGCGCTCTTCATAATTATGATCACATGGCTATTGTAAGTTTGAAGCACAAGTGAAGCACAATTAATTTGAAAAGCAAGTTTGTTCTTAAGGTTCAACGGTAAGTACAAACCACGGGGTGGTAAAACCTTGCACTTAACAAAGCCAAAGTATGAGCTTAATTAATTGGCAGTCCATTTTTAATTATCGTTAGCTATACATCTATTTGTTTTAACAATTTAAATTAATTAGCGGTGATGGTGGTTTGAAACCGAGGTAATATAAACAATCGCAACATTGTTATTAATCAGTAAAATGGATTCTGGTTATACATGCAGCATTTGCAATAGATTTTTTACCCGATTAGATAGTTTTAAGCGTCATCTGAAAACAGTTCATAGAAATAAAGTTATAGAATCTAATGAAATGTTAAAATCGGAATCAGAACCTGAAACAACTGAAGACGAGACTTCGGTTGACGACACCAATCTAGAAGAATATGAATCTTATGATGAATATTCCGAATCAGAATCTAATGATGATTATTCCGAATCAGAATCTAATGATGAAGATGATATTATTAGTGATAAGACACTTGCAATACTTGAAGGTCTTGTAAGCGCTGCAGAGGTAGAAGTCCTTAAACTGACAAAAAGACAAATTCGAGACTTTGTTTACAAAAACGAAGGTTTTGAAGAAGTTTCTGATACTAACTTTAGTGACGAAGACGATGAAATAAACCCCGATTCAATTACAATGCTGAAAACGGTTATAAGTACAGCAAATGAAGGCAATTTTAACTTATCAACAAGTCAACTTAACGAAATTCTTAATAACTTAAAAGCTTAATAAAATTTCTTATTTTTAAATTTGATTAATAAGAATTAATTTTTATTTGTAAATATTAAAAAGTTAATATTTAATGTTTAAAAGAAAGTTCAATCAGAATATTAGCCCGAAGTTTATATAAAACGAAAAGTTATTATGTTATTATTACTAAAATGAAGTGCAAAATTTGCAAGAAGGTATTCTCCAATGAAAAACTGCTTAAGCGCCTTTCCAATAATCATCATAGAATGGAAACAATTAGCAAAGAGAATAAAATACAGAAAATATTAAAAAAGAGAAAAAACAAAAATAAAAATTGTTTTTGCAATAAAATAATCGATATTGTAAGACTAGTATGCAAAGCTCAAAATAAAAAGCTTATGAAGAACGTTACACAATCTATTTTAAAAGATGACTTATTCAGCAAAAATAAACAAATGGCATAAAATCAAATTTAAAAATGTCATAAAATCTACCTTTAAAACAATAAAATGTATTATATAAAAACGGTTTGAATAAATTATTTTTTTTAAAAAAAGATCGATTTATTTATACATTAATTTAATATTAAGTTTATAATATGTTACAATGTATTCTAGTATATTACTTAACCACCACCCTACATAGTTGTTATCATGGTTGTCAGAGACATATATGAGGATAAATCCGAATAAAAACTTAGAATCAAATATGAAATAATCGATAGCTAAGACAAACATCATTTTTCAGAAAAATAATGTATACCACTGTTTAGTTACCATACATATTCATCGAAATAAGATAAATATTTAATCTAGCAGTTACAGTTTAATGTAGTAGTAATCAATAGATATTAAACTTTAGTTAAAAAGCTGATTTTTTTATTCATAAAAAATGAAATATTGAAATATATATTGCAAATTAATGAATAATTCTTATATTGTTGTTATTGATAGTATTCGCATTGTTGTAGTTTATGAATATGGATAAAGAACAAATGCCTTGTGTAATGTGCTTTATGGATGATAAATAGAAAATAATTCATCAAAACCAAATTTCCTTTCTTCTGTAAAGTTAAATCTTTTTGGATTCTATTACTATCATTAGACTCTGATTTGATTCGATTAATAATGTTATTGCCGTTTGGGACCACATAATCATTATTGGTATTAATACCGCGTTTCTGGTGTACAAACAAACGCTCATTCATTTTGGTTAACGATTGTTTGTTGAACAATGCGTATTCATACAGCAAAAAAGACACTAAACGATTATGCTTGGAAGTGCTGCAGATGCAAATAAATACAGATAAACACCATAAATTGATAATTATCAAGCTGTATCAACTAAAAGAGCAATAACTAATTTAAACGAAACTTTACCTTATGGGTATTGATTGTAAAATTGATTTAAAAATAAAAATTTTCAAAAAACAATGCTTGATTTATTATTTATAGATATATAAAGGAATATTTTTTTTAATCTTATTTGTGTTGTAACGTTGTTTCTGTTTGTTAGGAATCATAATTTTGACTTTTAGTATACGTATTTTTGATTGGCGAATCGAAATTTGAGGTTTAAAAAATTTCGATTTTTTGACTTTGACCACGCCCCCTGGGCCTCCGGCCCTTCGGACACACTTCCCCTTTACGCTAATAGGTCATAGGGGTTGGGCTTAACATGAATCAAATCAAAAATTGGGGAATTTTATTGGTTGATTTTTTCCCTATACTTTACCATTGGCGGATATAGGAAAAAGAATTCGTGTAGTCTCCTTACCGACTACTAGCAAAAGTACAGTCAAACACTGCATACAGTGACATATTAGCATAATGTAATATAACATCATATATACTTGTGATATAGGTCTAGTATGTTCACTATAGGTTAGCCACGCCCTCTATCATAAGCCACGCCCCCTTTAGCCCATCCCTCGTCTCTGATTGGCTGCCCTATAGGGACGGTATCCCTACTAATAACAGAAAACAAGATGAATATCTTTATCGTCAGAAACAGGAGACGAAGAAAAAATAGCATATTATAGATTTATGCTTGATTTTCCCATGTTTTAATAGCTTCTAATTACATTTAATAGTAAATACTAATAAGATTAGGTTATCATTAAGGCCAACCAAATTCGGGGTAAAAATCATTCAAGTTCGGGAGGGATTCGGGGTGTAAAAAGGACCATTCCGGAGCAAATTCAGGCTACGCTTATTTATAAAACTGTAAGAAAAAATTACAAACTTAAAGATTTTTCAAAAATTTTGTTTTGAATTTGAAAACATTTTGTTTTTGATGAAGTCTAAAAAGTTCAATCAAAAACTCGAAATATACGAATGATATATTTTTTTAAATATTGACTAAAAAATAATGAGGGTGACAAAAACTTTGGATTTAATAGATAAATTTTTCAATTTTGAAAATATTTCTCAAATTTAAACAAAAATATTTGTATTTTTTTTAAAGAAATTAATGATTCGGGGTAATTCGTGGTAATTAAGGCTAACAGTGCAAATTAGGGGAATTCGGTCAAAAATACTAATTAGGGGAATTCAGGCAAAATAAATATGGTTTAAATTTCTTGATTTATCTTATAAACTGTTTATATAAGTGTCCCGAAGGTTTATATAAACTATTGCGATTCGGTCGAACCCGAATTTGGTTGGCCTTAGTTATCTAGTTATTTGGTTTTTTTCTTTCACATAAAAGGCATTCACTAAACTATCAGACAGTTTTGTTTATGCTTTAATCAAAAAGTTGTTTTAATTAAGCCGAAAATAAAAGCATCAAAACATAATTAGTTTATGCAATATATACTCCAATTTTTTCACAAAAGATTAAGCAGCACTAATTTTTCGCGTTTATTTCGGTATACTGTAGAAAATTGTGGTAAACAATCACTTAATTGTTTACGGAAGTGTAAAATACCGCAGCAATTAAATACACTTTAAATAATAAGGTTATGAGAAGAATAGTGTGTCTGAAAAGTTCTCGTGTGTGTCTGTATCTAATGTATCAATTATTGCGGCATAATTTAATTAATGGCGAATTTTAAATTCTAATTACGATTGTTGTTATTTTGCGAATTTCAAAATAGTTTTGTTATGGAAAAAGGTTACGCTTTTCATCCGCCAATTACTCCTTAATCTCTATGACTTAATGAAACGTTAAATTTATAATTATTTTTTCAAATAATAATGATATTTTTGTATTATTAACAGGTATACAACTGCACAGATAATGATGTGGTAATTGTATTTAATTGGCGAACAATGCATTGTCTAAGTATGCTTTTTGTCGGATTATTGAAGAAAAACAAACTTAATTTAATTATTACGAACAGTGTAATAACTCTTACATTTCAAAGTGAATAATTAATTATTATTATTTTCAGTACTGAATGGCATTAAGGGTTTTTTAGTCTAAAGAGGTTTGTGTCTATCGGTGTGAGTGTTTGCGAACGTCAAGTCAAGTGATTTGGCACTGATTTCACAGATTGAGACCAATCTTCGTAAATGAGAAAAGCGTGACTTCATTTGCTAATTAAAACTATTTTCTTTTCACAACAAAACACTGGCACACACTTTGTTCGACTTATTGCCGCGAGTTTGAGTGAACACTTATATAAAGTTATTTTAGTAATGCTATTATCAGACTTAAGCTAATGTGTAGCGTTTTTTCTCTCTCTCTCCCAACTTCGACGATAATAACATTCTTTGCGCAGAGAATGCTAAATATGATAAACTAATTAAATAACTTTAGTTATTAGTTATTCTGCATTAAGTGAATTTAATGCGTTAATGCTAAATTGATTAAACAGAATTTAATTAATTTACAGCGTTATATGTGATCAGTTCTTCAGCGAAAAAAAAACAAGATCTATAAAGATTTTGAGAATTTTGCGCTAAAGCTGTATGACTTGAGATTTAATGGCACTTAAAAGTCTTTACATTAAAACCAGAAAGTGATTCTAGGGTTTCGCTAAAATAAATTATACTTCAAGTAATTTATTTAAAAATAGAGAATTTTTTCGCGCAAACATTTCTCTATTAAAATCTAATATACGTGTGTCTCGCAAACACTTTCCATGAGTTGAACATTAGTTGTACTTATTTTAAGAATTTGGATATTTCTTATATAATGATAATAATAATCATAAACTTGTAATTGAATTAAAGGATTTGGTTTAACTTAATGGTTTATTGTGACATTAAATTAATATCTGGCTTATAATGACATTATATTTTTATTGCACAATGCTTTAAAAATTTTTAATCGTTATATGCCTTGAAAATACGGTAAAACAAAATATAGTATTAAAAACACGTATAGAAATGTTTCGAACAGCTTTGCATATTTGTTATTAAATAAAATGGTTTGGGTGTGCCTTATCTCCCCAAAGACAACCAATTTATGCATTAATGGCACTTAAAGTTTTAATGTATGAATCAAACTATCATTCGCTCATTATATCAAAAACTTTTATGCGCTATTTTTCAACGCCAGCCACACTTTTCGCTCACACAATATTGAAATGGGAAATAAACTTCTAAAGAAATAAAGTATCAATTTATTGATATTAGATAAATGTTAATTGTGTTAAAAAAATTTTAATTTATTTTAATAAACCGGTTCAGTTCGGGTTAAATAACCATTTTAATTAAACACGATAGTATACCGAAAATCCGGGAAACAATTTTTTATTTTATTATTGTTAGCGTTGAAAACATGTGCCGTACATGAAACACACTAGACTATGTAATCGCAAAAAATTTAAGGCCCGAGCCCGATCAAAGCCCGACACTTTCAAGCCCGAGCCCGAAAAAAGCCCGACAATTTTATATTTCCAAAGCCCGACCCGGCCCGATTTTCCATAATTTTTATCTTTAATGTAAAAAACATAACTTAATTTAGTTTCTATTATTTTGCTACATTATAACAATATTTTATACATATTAAATCGTAAAATATGATTATTATAAATAATATTCTCCCATATTATACAGTTATTACTGCTAAAATGTTGTTTGTTTAGAATATTTTCTTCAAAAATCAAAATTTTCGGGCTTTGATACTTTGAATCCAAAAGCCCGGCCCGACAAGTTTTTCTTAACTTAAGGCCCGAGCCCGACTAAGCCCGACAAATTGTGTCGGGGGCCCGCCAAGGCCCGAAAAATCGGGGGCCCGTTACATACTCTAAAACACACAACAACTCAAATGTAAATAAAACAATAAAATCTTTAAAAAAATCACAAATTAAATTAATTTTATTAGAATTATAATATTTAGTTTTCCAAAAATTGGTTTTAATGGTTTCAATGCATTAAATATTTTTTATATCAGTGTTAGGACTTACTATTGGAACGGTCTGTGCACAATTACCGGTAGTTACGGTTAGGTTTGTGTCGATAAATTAAATTTGTATAATTTATAAACAATAAAAAGCTGCGAATGCACTCTATAAATAAATATTCTCTTAAGAAATTTATAAGAAAGGCCACACAAACTTTAGATTCGTTGATAATATATTTAAAAATTAAATTATTGCTATTCATGTGGCGCTAAAATCTTTTAAAATATTCAATAATACACTTTAAATTAACATAAAAAGTATTCGACCGAATTTGCGAATATATTGATCAATAATGAAATGAGTTTATATAACTGTAAGCTCATTGTATATTATATATAACACAATTGTAAAAAGTTGCTCTTAAACATAAAATTTGCATTAATTTAATTTTGTATGAATTTAATGTGTTCTTTATTTTTTATCAAAAAAAAAGTTTTGACCAAAATTTAATTCTAAATTTTTACGAGAGGAGAGAGAGAGAGAGAGAGAGAGAGAGAGAGAGAGAGAGAGAGAGAATCAAAAGTTTTCGAATAAACAGCGTATATATAAATGCAAATAAATAAATATAGTCTATATATAAACAGTATTTGACTTTCAAATCAGCAAAATATTTTTATTTCTAACTGAGTGAGTTTGTATTATGCGTTAGCTTTGATCTCATTCACAGGTTTTTCAATTGAAAAAAATTTATATACACCGGCATTGTATGAGTGAGTAAAAAATTCACAATTTTTCTTATTGGCAGACCATTAGAATTTAATATTGAACGCTGAACTCTATTCATATTGAAATGAAACCCAGGCTTCAAAACCAAAAATATATACTGTAATGCAATTGTGCTGCCGATTCAATCATAGTTTATTTAACCTATAAAAGTAGTTTTAAAAAATCTAATATAATTAAAATTTAAAATAATTAGTATAGATTATACATATATTTAAAAAGTTTGTCAGAAATGATAAATATTACACTGTATATAAATATATTTCTAATAGATTTTAGCCATATGTCTGTTTATCCCATTTATCTTTTAGTCTCTCTCTCTTACTTTCTCACTCATGTCTTATAACAAAAATCGATTGAAATCCCAATTGTGATCTTTTACTAATGAATAAAAAAAGAAAAAATAGGAAAAGTTTTAATATCCTTTTCATTCTAACAGAGAAAAAAGTTATAATAAAAGTTATGTTGGGTTTATATAAACTTAGTTTCACAGATAGAGAAACTATGAACTTACGTGTTATCCGTATATTCGTGTTTCGATGTTTATGTCACCGCAGAGAATAATATAGAGACAGTGGAGTCCAAAAAAATAGTGGAACACAGAAACACAGCGAATATATTCACTGATATAACAAAACCCAATGAATAACGCGGTGCCGTAAAGCAAAATACTGAAGATGTGGAAAGCGATGAAATGAGCAAACTTCGACCAAATTGTGATATGTTTGTGATACGCATGGGATGCCAATTGACATAAAAAGATATGCCTATTTTAATGATAGCTGCGTGGATGTGATCTTAGAAGAAGCGGAAGATGTAAACACGAGAGAAAACAAAAATTTATGTTTATATTTGAAGGCATACCGAATGAAATTTTATATTAGAAATAAACAATAAAATAATTATTTTTGCAATAAGTATTCAAATACATTCATAAATAACTTTTAAATATCAAGAAATTGAAATCATTAATTTATTTAAATTAAGTGATGTGATGATACGTATACATTCAAGACATATAGGTGTCTATTATTTAACTCTCAATAAACATCTGAAAATGACATAATCAAAAGTAAAATTTGTGATTTTTAACGAACAGCTTTAGATTTATTTAGATTTTATAAAAGATTTATACGCATAAAAAAGAAAATCGTTGGTAAACTTTATTTATCTAATAATAATTTAATTTCTTGCAATAAATCAAAGGAAAACTTTCATAACTCAAACCTGCAAATAAATGCGGCAAATAAATTAATATTCATCTAAATTAGTTACCTTTTGGATTCTTATGGAAAATAGCTATTTTATAATGAACCTGATTATGAAATTATTGAGTAAATAACAATAAAAAGCTTTAATACAGTACATGTACTTCACTAGTTTCGAAATTTTTATTAGAAGTTCGTGAAAGTTTGGCAAAGAAAAAAATCTAGATATAATCGCTTTATGAAAGTTTTTCCAATTTATTAAATTCAAAGAAAAAAATTCTATTATCCACTACAGTGCAGCTTATAAAAAATTTATAGAATATTGAATATTTTCTGTTTCAAACATATCGCACACTTTGCTTGATTCAAAAACAAGAAAAATACGTTATATACATGGACATACATATATACATACATACATTGATGCAAACTTTAATTTATGGCCAAAATAGCGAGAATATCAATAATATTTCTAACCCGTAATAAGAAAGGTTTTTTCCGTTCGGTAACTGTTTTGAGTAAACTGTTAGGCATAAAATAAGTATTATATTTGTTAGTGTAAGTTATGTGTACATAAAACTTGTATATAAGCATTATATATCAAGTTTTTCTATTTGGTGAGAGAGTTAAATGGAGTGACATAATATTCTGTCATATTTGCTATGTATGTTACTTACGATAACTTTTTATTACTATCATCAAAATAGTAATATTTAACATAAACATATACTGTGTATAGAATATGCCCAAATGGTACTTATTTTTTATACCTTATATATTATGGTATAAAAGTTCATTATTGTTTGCCCCTATTATATGACCTGTAATTACTGTTATTATTATTATTATTATTGCCATTTCTGAACGAAACCAACTCATATGAGAGCAAATCAAAATGAGAATGTGTCGCGTATATTATATTTCCTTTATGCCAAAATGATTAAAATATGACAAGAATCTGATGGCATGTAAAATTCATGGAATTCTTATGTAGCATTATATCACATCCAGAGACGACGTGTATTAGCGCACAAACTTATTCTTCCACATATTCTTTCTTTCAAACTATGGCCCAAATTCTTCTCTCTCTCTCTCTCTCCTCCGAAATGTTTATTGCTATATATGTTAAATTAGTAAACATCTAAACATTTATTTCAATATGCTATTTGCCGATAAGAATACGGCCATAATGTGTGCCATAAAAGCGCGCTTTTATTCGCAACAAATGATTTGATTCTCTCTATAAGTTTTTTCTTCGTGTGCCACGCAATCACTGGGAACTAAAATATGCTCTCATTGTATTTATTGCGTTGGTATTCAATATGTCATATTAGCCATAATAATAATAGAAAAGAATTTTATTGTGCTGTTGTGCTGACTGAATGTGCACAGAGCTATAAGAGATTGACAATCAAAAGGATTGAGTGGCGCTGTTATGACACCACGCTATGAGACACTATTCACTACAGAATATGTTTACTGCGAGAGATAATCAATGAGACGTTGACACCAGACGTTAGTACATGTTTCTCTATTTCCTAAAGGATATGATGCTTATCATCATCAGTAGAGATAGTGAACGAAGATAAACACTTTCAAATTAATTATTTATGTATTAGCGAAACAGTAACTGATTTCGATATTAGAGGTAGAATAATAGAAATCATTTGGAAACACATATCTAGAGAATTGTTAGTATCCGCGCATTAAATAATAATAATTTGAGAAACTCTAGTGACTATAAATAAATAATTGATCGAAAAGAATAGAGAAGTTAAACGCAAACAAAAGCGTTACTCACAGAGTATTGCGTTTAGCGTGCGATCCATTCGCTATCGATGTATGTTTTTTCGCTGTTCAATGATCAAAGGCTACAGTTCTGTTTTCGATTCTATTATAACATTATATCATTTTGTAATTCTGTATTTTAGTTCACCGAAAGCGGCGCTGCCATGACTACAGAGTGTCATCCGATTTGGTTGTCAAGTATTTTCAATATATTTAATACTCAGTTACTCTAACAGATCAAGTTTTTTTTGGCGAAACCGGCGTTTGACTCGAACACGACTTCAGTGAGATTACAAAGTTTAACTGTTTTGCTAATTTTTTTGCGTGTTTTATTCAGTCAGAAAGCGCTGAGAGAACAACTAAGATTTCATATCCTTAGGGCTCGATATGTATTCAAAGCGTTTTCTGTTGGATTTTCACTTATTTCTAGTTTAGAATTTTTGAAAATACATTTAAAAACACTAAAATAAAGTTTAAGAGAATAAATATTACAGTACGTGCAGTGAACATTTTTTTACTGCTTATGATTTTAATACACTCCGCTCTAATCTGAAATTATTTCATAAGCGATGGCATTAAAATCATAAAACAAAAAGTATTAGCCATTAAAGCTTTAAGAGATTATAACAAATGATGGGATATTCTGTATAATATTACTATGAAAACTTTCTTTGTAGAAATGCACACACATTTTAGAGAAAAAAAACTACTAAATAATATATTTTATTTTAGTCTCTTGAAAACGTTATAAATTTCAAATGTAATGTAATATGATTTGAATTGCAATATTATTTTTAAACAATAAAATATACTCATAATAATTACAAAAAATTTTCAACAGTTAAGTTTTGAAATAATAATTTTATATTATCAGACCATCTCATTATTTTGAAAAATATAAACTAAAATATGCAATTATTTTCGAGCCATAGCTCTCGCTTCCTATTAAGAAAAACATGTCACAAACAAGTTAAACATACTGTACAACAACGACAATAATTACATAATTTTAATTTTTAGCTTACATTTGCTAATTCAGGAAAATAATTGCAAAACGTTTCATTCTTCAAATTAAAACTCCAGCTGTCTTTTGCTTTTTGTTTCCTCTGTTCATCAGTCTCTTTAAGCGAACCGATAAACATATCTCCACTCTTTTCGACCATAAAACTCAAAAGACCAGTTAATACGGCGGACACCGTCCACAGCGGTGACCACGTTTCTGGATGATAGTCGCTCATAGTTAGACACAGCCTAATGTTAACCTGAAACCGTCCATTAGGCGTAATCATGTAAATCGCTGGCGGTTTCATCGGAAACTCTTTCGGAAAGTTAAGTGTTCCGTGATATACACCGCCGAAGAATGGCGTGTCTTCGGGACCGCGTATCGCGTAATGCCTATCAATCAAATATTTCTTTATTAAATATTCGCTTGAATTTTTATTTTTTCGTCGATTATTTTGTTTTTTAAAAAAAAATATTTACAAAAATAAAATGCTATCATAAATGATATCTATATCGTCTGATAAAGATATTTAGCAAATAAAAATTCATAAAATAAATAACGATAAGTGTTAATACCATTCAAGTATATTTTCTTCTAACGGATGAGCAGTGATATATTGAAGAGGATTCGTCAGTAAATTAGTGTAATCGCGTTGAAGACGTTTAACTGTTGAGTCGGGAACTGCTGTCATGTTATTCGTCACTAAAATTATAAACAGCTAATAATAGCAACAAAAAACTCGTGTGCAGTAATTTTAAGTTTATAAACCAATAAACGTTTGATATGCCTTTTAATGAGTTACGAAATAGTATTATTTTTCAATGATGTAATCAGAGTTGCTTTAGTGCGAGTCTTTTCCGTAAAATGGGAAAAAGCGCACTCGTCTTAACGTTAGTCGTGTGTCTAATGTTAAGTGAAAAAGATTGTAACCAACATTGCATTGCAACGTTTAACAAACGTTAAAACGAGTTTTTCCCATTTTGCAGTGAAGTCTCACACTAACTCATAATGAAATACGTTATCGCCTTACAATTAAATGCTTCGCAATGAAATACACGTAAATTGTAAAAATTTTATTTTTCAGTTTCAAAAATACTGTATAATTATTTTCAAAATTATTGTATAATCTAATGTTACTTAAAAACCAGAATCTAATAACCAAACATAATTGAAAATACTATATTGTCATTTTTTATAACTTAAAAATGAAATAACGATAATTTGGCTTTAATAAAATTAATGATGAAAAAGGCTCAAAACTCAAGATTTGCGGTTAAATCTAAAGCTCGAATCTCATAAATTGGTAAACTCAAGTTCGAGACTGTTTTAGATGTTGATTTTAATTAATAAACAAAATAAATTAACTTTACTAATAATATTGATTGGAAATCGTTAACTGACAATCACAGACTATACTTTTAGTAACTATTGCGTAACTAAAAAAGAATAACACAAAGTGAAAGACTGTTGCAAGGGGTCAGACGCTCTTTACGATTTCCACATTGATTGCTAAGGACAACAGAATTCAGGTTCGACCGAATCGCCATAGTTTTAAGTTTAAAGACATAAATGTAGTATTTATGATAAAATAAGTTATTTATACCCAATTATTTTTCCCGAATCCCTCGAAAAGCCAATATTTACCCAGAATATATAAAATTTCATTAAAGTAAAATTATTGTTGTAAAATTAAAGAAAATATAGCTTAATTGAAAAGTGAAACATGCATATCAAAACTGGAGAGTTTTCTAGACCTCTTTTTTAACCAATAGTTCAAAAAATTATCTTTAAAAACCGATGAATTTTAAATGTGAGAATTTTATGCTTCAGCAGACCAAACATTTTTAAGAAAAAGGTTTGAAATATCTTAATTTTGTTAACTTTATTTACCGAATTTGCACCGAAATGCTCTTTTTATATAATCCAGAATTTGCTAGATTTTTACACCGAATTTTGTTCACCTTATTTACTGCATACTTTAATGAAAAATTTACATTCAATAAAAACCAAAGTTTTAAGATAGTGCCATTAATAGTAAATAAATTATTTAATTTTTAATATGAATTAAGTAAGAACTTTTTCTGGAATTAACAGACAATCATTGAAACCTATTCCCATCATTACTTGAATTTATGCAATATATTAGACTTGCTAACGGGCCCCCGATTTGTCGGGCTCCCGCTGGCCCCCGACACATTTTGTCGGGCCGGGCCGGGTTCGGGCCTCAAAGTAAAAAATTCGGGCCGGGCCGGGCTTTAATTTATAAATGAACAAAATTTGTATCTTGTTAATTTTGACTATTAAAAAAACTTAAAGATTTGATAATCTATATTTAAATATAACTAACTCATCTATAATGTGTTAAAGACTTAATATAGCGGATTTTAAATAATTTAAGCGCATTAAATAAATTATTACATATAATAATTGTCGGGCCTCGGCGGGCCCGACACTTTTTAACGGGCCGGGCCGGGTCGGGCTTTTAGATTGCAGACTTAATCGGGCTCGGGCCGGGCCTAACCTCAATCTTTCGGGCCTGAGTCGGGCTCGGGCCTGAAAATTTAAGAAATTGGACACTCTACAATATATCATATGATTTACCATCAATTACGTAGTAATAATCAGTGTCTCTACTTTTTCGGAACTAATCCTTAAATTTTCAGTCGGAAATTCCGACAAAAAAATTGTATATTTTCGGACAATTTTAAGTAAAATTTTAAGTAATATTTAATTTAAATATATTTTTATACTTTCATGGAATGGGATTAACTTTTCGAAACTCCTTGTAATTTTGAAGCGTTTAACTCTTTCTATTTAAACCGCCATTTTTTGCCTTAAAAACAAAATTTTCAAATTAAAAAATTCAAATAAAATTTTAAAAAAGGATTAAAAACGCCCACCAAAATACTATTCAAATTTATTACACTTTTTCAATAAAGTCTATTTTTCGGAGAAATTCGGAAAATTTCTGAACTTTTTGAATTAGTTATTATTTCGGATTTTTCGGAAATTTAAAGTGGTTTAAATTTGTTTGTAATTAATTAAGTAATTCATATATTTTAAATTCCGAAAGTTTTAATTAACAATAAATAATTTTGATTTCCGAAAAAGTAGAAACTCTGGTAATAATTAATCTTAAATACTGATGTAAGATAACAGCTTTTTCTCAGCAATATCCTATTAAGATGACCAGAATGTTCCAAAATAATATTATCAAAGGGTATGTTTCTTCCTAAAGTTTACGAAATTTTATAAGATTCCTAAACTAATTCTAAACTCAATTATACATGATTTTATAAACTCGGGGTTAGTGTTCCTATTT
>JAQGAW010002675.1:0-14502 GCA_034698025.1 Phthiracarus crinitus | reverse complement strand
ATAAGACTTAAATATTTCTAACGAATTTTTCTAACGATTTTGGGACTTATTTCTAACGATTAATTAACGATTTGGCAATAGTTTTTCTAACGATTTTTAAATCCCTAGTCATGAACTTCCTACCCTTACTGATCATTTGAGATCCAAAATGATAGCATTTGCTACTTTATTTATTTCACACTTTACAACCATATACAGTAATTGAAATATAAAATCGAAACATAAAATGGAGATGTTTTCACTCTATTTTTAAATACTATTTTGCTAATTTAGTTGGTAATTTTTTATAATCCGAAAAATTGTGCTTTAAATCTAATCACTGATACAATTTTTTACAAATTTTAAAAAACTTAAAATTATTTTCATTTTTATTAACTTTTTAGTGCTACAGTTTTATGGAGAACTCAGTAAAAATAAAAACTCAATGTTTAAAAATTATGAAGATAATTTTATTAATATAGTAATTATTTAAAAAATAAATGTTACAATTAATGATATTTATCTAAATTTTTTGCAACTATTTATAGCACTAGTTTTGTTTACATTTTTTGCTATTTTTTATCCTTAGTAATCAAAAGAAAACGGAATGTTTAAATCAAAGAAATCAAAAAATCTAAAGTATTTTCAAATTTTGAAAAATAAATTTTATAAAATTCATTATTTTTCTAGTGAAACGGAAATTTAAAAATTTCTTAACAATTTGAATTTGAACTATAAAAATAAGTAAAAATGGTTAAAATATTTAGGACACTAAATTAAACTTTCAAAATTCTTTAGGATTAACTAAATAGTAATTTTTTTGCGTGTATTTATAACATCTGGTATTATTTAAGATCAAAAATAGGTAACAAATTTAAAAATTTTTTAAAAATTTTAATTAGTGTGTCAATAATTAGTTTGATGATAAAACATATTGGGGTTTGAAATAACGAGAGCGAATAAAATATGTCTCGTTAACGGCAGGATATCAGTACGAAATAAACGGAAAGAGCGCTACAAATCTGCACAACACACACACACACACACATTCATTGACAATTTAACTATCTATCATATGTTTAACCATGATTTGGCTATACATACCGTATAGTAGATAATAGATGCAGTTATATGGCATTACTTCGTATTATTATCGTAAAGCATCATAATATGCTATTAGTGTGCGCGAAATTCCGGAAAGAATCGTTGAATATTTGCTTTGCTTTCATTTCATTAATAGCACTTTTATTTACTGATGCCTCACTGAATACATTCATCCATTTTTTTAATTTCAAAATTTGTTAATTTAAATAAATCCTGGATTAGTTATAGTTTTTTTAGTATAATATATTTTGCCCGAAACATGAGTATAATTAGTGAATAATCATTTAAGTATATTTAAACAATATTTATTCCAGAATTTTAGAGCATAAATCTTTAATAACTTCATTCAAAATTTAAATAAGGCACGATTGTACTGTAATGTAATAATATTATCGTCTTGTAAATATCAAAATTATTTTAATCTTTATTTAAAGCATATTTAAATTAATAATGAAAATTTTTCGAGTGAGTATCAAATGAATATTCGGGTAAATTAGTAACAAAAGAATTTCATTTTAGTTTAATTGAACAGTTTTTATAGTACTAAATAAGAATAGAAAATATCAAGAGTTTTCAATTTTTGTTGCAAATAATCATTATAAAAATAAATTCGTATTTAATCATTAGAAGATTGCGTGCAATTTTATAGTTGAATTGTAGTGATTTTTCGAGAGCGAGTTTATACATAATCATTAGTGGAAAATGTCGTTAAATCAAGTGTATTGACATAAACTAAAAGTATCCCAATATATAGATTAAGTTTAACTTAATTTCTCTTAATCAGCATCAAAGTTGTACAATAGTATCTTTCATCCGGTGTGATGGCTTATCTGCGTTGTTGACCATTGCATGCAGGAAAACCTGATTCAAAGGCGAATCACGGAATCGCTATTTATAAAGGAGAGAGAGTGCGAGTTAGTGAGTGAGGGAGAGAGAGATCGCAAAGAGGAAGGGGAGGAAAGGGGATAAAAAGGTAATTTATAGAAATAGTAGAAGTAATAGTTTGAGGCAGCTTTTACACAAACAACTAACTTCGCTTTAGGAAAGCTTTAGAACGCAACGTTAACATCATAACATGATAACATAACATTTACACAGATATATATATATATATATATATATATATATAGACGAAAAATATATTTTGGCAATCTTTGATAACACGAAGTAAAGTTTTCAATGTATTACAGTATAGCTTATATTGTACTGTATATACTGTATACATACATATATAGTTAAGTTTTCTTTTCTATTCGCTTTTTCTTTTTATTTGCAGAAATAACTTAATTTAGTGAAAGTGAACATCATTGTGATCGTCTGGAAAGCGCCATAAGCGCCATAAGCGCACCGCCAACACATAAAAGCAATGTATTGAATTTCAATAAAAACGACCGAAAGAGAGCTCTATTCAAAAAACACTATAATATAGGTGTAAATTTACAATAGCGTCAATAATATTTTGCACGGTGTGAGTAAATAAAGTTATCGATGCATATGAGCTTTTCTATTACCAACTAAAACGTGTTCATTATGATGAACTGAGTTGAGTGTGAGTGCGAGTGCGAGTGGCTTCATGTCCGTATAGAAAAAAATATAATGTTAACATATGCTTTAATAAAGTAAGAAACTGGAAACGCCTTGATATGCGGCAAACAAATTGAAAGCTCAAAATTTTCACTCTCTTTTTTTTGTTCCTGAGGGCATGCAATTCAATGAAAACGAATCATAGAAACAGTGTTTTATATGCGAAGCAATTTCTCGTTTCAGCATTAACATTGTGTCAAAATTGGTGTCTGCTCTCGGGATTCGTACGCGCTTTTGTGCCAACACTCGTAGGAAATCGTCTCAAATATATATAAAAGTTCAATTTGCGCGATAAAGTTTTGAAATCAGTTTTATGTGATGCATGCAAATTGATGTTAGAAATTAATTTATTCAAATTGATTTCGTTGACTGAACACACACTTACAGTCAAATTTATCGCAGTTTTTTGCTGCTGTGTTGATCGAAATCGTTTAAAGTGATCACCGATTTTAAGTGATTTAATTTTAAGACACTTATTTTGAATGCTTTATTAGAAGCACTTTCTCTTTCCAATTAATTAAGTTTTAGATTTTGTTTCGGTTTTTCAACAAAATGCGCAAATTAGTTAATTATAACATTATAGTGTAATTTTTTATTAGAGATCACGAGTCACATAACGTTGAAAATTATGCAAATAAGTCATATTATGTTAATAGCGTTCGATTATAATTTTGGATATTAGAAATATTTTATTATAGAAGTTTGATATGTTATTTTGAGAATAACTCTTAACTTATATGCTAAGTGTTAGCTCAGTGTGCTTCCGTTAGGCAGAGTTCTTTTTGATAGAATTTCGTTTTGCACAAACACAAGTTTGACCCAAAATAATTGGTTGTATTTCAAAATTAGGGGAACATTAAGTTTTGCGTACATGTTGTAAAATTTAAATGAATTTCATGTGTTTATAAAAATTATATGTGAATTTTAATTGCATTAACATAAATTTAATGACCAAAAATTTATTTCCAAAGTTTTTCTGTAAAAGAAAGGTTCTGAAGCAGGGTTGTACAAATTGCGCAATTTACAAAATCAGAAGGCAAAATGCGCAATTTTCGAAAAATTTTATTATATTTAAATTTTAAAACAAAGTCTAATAATGTATAAAATATTGTAAAAAAAACCTCATTTAACTAATTTTTAATTATAAAGTCTTTAATTTAAGTTAAAGACTACTAAATTTCCTGAAATTCAACAAAGTTTGGGAATTTGAATATAATTCCAATAATATTTTCAATTGTTTTTATTTGTTTTTATATACAGTATTTTTCGCAATATACTCACAATTAGTGCAACCCTGTTCTAAAGTATTTAACAATGTTTTAAACAAAACATGAATAATACACCAAATAATTTTAATTTTATTGAGTTAAGGTTCACCATATTTTATAATACAACTATATATTTAAAGTTAAACTTGTGTTTCGGTCAAACGGAATTCTGTCAAAAAGAATTCTGCCAAATGGAATGTAATGCTCAGTTTGATATTTTTTTAGATAATTATTGCTATTATAGTTACGTTTTAGTTTAATAATAATGGATTTTCGATATAATTAATATTTTTAATTAAAATCTTACATTAACTAAAATTTTTAGTTGTAATTTAATTATGGTAAAAATTTCAACTTAATGATCTTAAAAGTGGAACTGAATGTTTTGACTTTAAAATCTAAATGAACAATATTGCACATGAAAAATCCTAAATTCTAAATTTATAAGTATATAGAACTTAAATTTCTTTATTATTTATAAAGCAAATTAATATTATTAGTTTTCGATTTCCAGTGTCATTATAGGTTTTGTTCAAAATTCAATGCATTTTATTTTTTTAATATCGGTTTTAGGCTTTGTCTGTTTTAATACAATTTTGGTTTCAGTTTTCACTACTCTTTTTTTATTTACAGTTTTCATTATTTGGTTAATTACTTATAGAGTATTATATACATTTAATTTAATTTCAACCTAAACTACCTTTAATAATTATAAAGATATTTCCTTTTTTTTCAATTTGTAACTTATTATTTAAAACATAATTATATAACATATTATTTTAGATACATTCTTGGAACAAAGAAACTAAAACAATTTTAATTGAAATATATAACTTATGTTTACAAAATTTTATAATTACATACATTGTACTATTATATTATATAATCAAAATAGGAACCGAACTTTTGTTAAGTAGTCGGAAAACCCGAGCTTTTTAAGTCTCAAATGCTAGTTAAGAAAATTTTATTTATATAAATGGAATCATCTATTGAGTGGGTTTTTTGTTTATTTCAAATATACTGTTATTAATTATTTCTGAAATTTCAAATTAATCCATTCAATAAATTTGAAATGAATGTTATTTTATTTTAATTAAACATTAAAAAAGCGCTTTAGTTTAGATAATTTACTAGATTAATATCAGGATTCATCATAATAGTTTATTGTGTTTCTGAAATTTTATAAATTTCAGAAATGAGAGGTTGAAATAAACTCAAAGCGACCAAACTTTAAAAAATACAAATTTTCACAGAAAACTTGTCGAATTTGCACGAAAATTTTTTGATTTATTCACCGAAAACTTAATGATATCAAGAAAAACTCAATTGTTTTGAGAAACTGTTTCTCAGTTTTAAACAAAAAAAAATTGAATAATTATAAACAATCCTTAAATATCTAAAATTAAAATTTTTAATGATTTTTGATTTCTGAAAAAAATTTGGGTGTGAGAGTAACTTTCAAAACTTCTAGTTATAAAATTGGGTCAGATATTTGTGTGAAATGCTTTTTTAATTATAAGACATATTATCGAAATAACCAATGTTTAAACATTCAAATAAAGGTGTTTAATATTTTTATTGTTTTATGATAATTTAAATAAACATTATTTATATTCTAAAAAAACTCAAAGTAATAAGTACTCGAACTTAATTCAAATTATTCAAGATATCGTGTCAGCCTTCGGGCACTAACACTGCGTTCGACCAATAGGTTTAAGTTATTAACATATCATGGCTTTCATTGTGAAAACAGTTTAATTCTATAGAAATTGGAATATTTCAAGATCTACTTAAATATAAGTTTATTAAACTTATCAAAAATTAAACGAATTATCGCAATAAACTTTCCATGGAAACAAAAATTCTTATATAATTAAAAATTCTGTATTCAATGACAACAATAAACACTATAGATTTAAGCTGTAAATGAGAAAAGTTCAAAGTTGAACTCATATTTGAATAAAGTTTCTTAAAACTAATTGATTAAAAGTTTTTTTTGAGAACCAACTTATTTACCCAAAAAACGTAGTTTCATTAAGTTTATTGTCATCACATTTACTATGGTGTGGCAATTTTAAACTTTTTAAATGCAAGCTTTTTAAATGTTATTCAATTTATTCAATTTGCACTAAACTATATTAATTCTCAAGTGTAAAATCAGTGATTATATACAGTAATATATGTATTTATAATTGGAAAAACACGCAAAAAATACTGCAACATAAAAATTTCTGGATCCGAATCGATTCCAAGCTTGAGCTATGGTTTTAAATCTTTAGATTTTAGCTCTGAATTCATAATTTTGAAGTTATTTAACTCTTTTCAAACTGTAATATTTTGAACTAAAGTACAAAAACATGAATTTTCTTAATAAAAAGCAAAAACCTAAACATTTCTCATTTAAAATTTATCTTTATTTTGAATACAGTAAGTTCAGACCAAATTAATTTAAATTTCACTCTCGTTTTATTACAATTGAAGCATAAATTTTATTTTGAGGCGTCAGTACACTAGTGGTTACATAATATTCAATATACTAATGCAATGATTAACAATGGGTTGGGTTTGTGGTGTGGAATCACAATCACGATCAGGTGCTAACAAACTTTCGACATCGAATTGTCTCTTAATTGTTTTAATATTAGACACTGAAATATTAGGTGATATGTCGTCGTCGCACGTTTGCTGGTCTGCTATTGGACTCGATTCCAATTCTGACGATGGAATCAGTTTGTTTGCAGGAATAGCTAACCGAAGATAATCATTAATTATTGGATTACCTGAATATATAGCGTTGAGTTGCGTTGAATGGATGCGAACACCTGTTTGAGCCATTAGTGACGAACTGCCGAATATATTAGTTTTAGCGTTGCTTAGATTAGGCAGTGGTGGAGGTGTGGGACTCGGACTGTCGTCCTCATCGGCGACAGACAGTCCCATATGTTTGCGAACTTTACGCTGAGCTTTGCGGCGACGAAAGTCTCCTTTTTTGAAGTCTTCGATGTTTGCCGGATGTATTGCCCAGTAGTGACCCTTTCCGTTAGCACTGCGACCCGCTTTCACGAAACAGTCGTTGAGAGATAGGTTGTGTCGAATGCTGTTCCTCCATCCGGGACCGCGATTACGAAAGTATGGATAGTTGTCAAGGATGTGCTGATAGATATCGCTCAGAACCATTTTCTGTTCCACTGAACTTAATATTGCCATCGCTATTAAGCCAATATAGCTGTGTTGAGGTTTCGGTTCCTCGTGAATGAACCTGAATCGCGAATCAAATCTGGCGAACGGCGATATTGCGGCAAATGGTGTTCCGTCACCGAAACTGGGATAAGCGTTTGGCAGGCTATAACTGGCAGCCTGTGTGGCAGCGAATGCTGGCTGATTCAGTCTCAAACGCAGTGACGCCTGAGACGCGTAATTATAGAATTGCAAGCGATAGTATTCCGACAGATTAAATCCACCAGAACTGATGGGCGCGAGTTGACAGTTACTGGTCGACGCGAAGTTAAACGCGTTGTTTGCCGATACGCCACTGTTTGTATCGCTTTCTATTGTATTCGTGAACAGCGGAGACATTGTCGGCGCTTTCAATCGAACCGAACAATTCCTTTCTTCGTCGCACATATTCATTCAGAATTAATATTTAATTTTTGAAATTAAATAAATTTTTAATAAATAACTTGAAGCGTTTCGTTATATATTTGTTAAAATATTAAGCGAAAACTTTATTTGATCTATTTATTAGGTTTAAATAACGCGAATTGATATTAATTATCGTATAAATCATTGATCGCTCTCTAAAAAGATTTGTTGACCACAACTTGATAAATGAAGATTTAAAGAATGTATGCATTCAGTGATAAGTTTGTATTATTGGTTAGATTTTGTTAGATTTGATGGTTAATGTTGCGCTGGTATGTGCGGTAAAGTTTATGGTAAATCACAATTGCGAACCTATAAGATTGCTTACTAACGGTTGGCTGCGAATTATCTGTAAGGCGGAGCGTAAATGTATACAAAACGTTTTGTTGATGTAAGCACATAAAGCTCAAATAAATGTTAACTGCGATGATAGTGTATGTGCGATGTTGTGATCAAACTTTTGTGTTTTCACTGCTCCAAACCCAGCGCATGTCACCGTGTTTTATGCTGTTCTACTGTACCGTACAGTTGTGTAGTGTAACACACGGATTACATGACACGCGATCCGCATTAATATTACTAAACGATAATTGCACACTATTTGATATATGAAACTTTTATTCACTATTTTCACACATTTATTCTGTTGAGCGTTATTCTAAACTTGAACTTTATTTAAACACTATCGCTACCGCTATTCTAAACCAAATATAACAATACAGCGCTGTATTATTCACACACTCGAATATATTCAGTTGTGTTATCGTAAGCCGATTTTTGAGACCACTTTTTTGAGACCGTATCAAAAAACATTGATCATTAAAAAAATTAGCTGTTGATACTTATATGGGGAGAGTGTGGACGCGCTTACTCGGTATAACCTCTGATATTGCTTTACCATTAATTTGGTACCGATTTCATAGTTTTTTCTTTTAAACTTCAACACAACTATTGTTTGATGTTTTATAGTTTGGAGTTTATTTTTTCTTAAAAATAATTATAAATCAAAAATATATATTAGAAATTTTTAAAAAATCACTTATGTTTTTAATGATCTTCAAACAGTTATTCAAACAAAATTTCATAAATTGTCGAGTTTTCTAGCAATTATTGGCAATTACAATATTATCACATTAAATGGACAATTGATCTAAAAGTAGTAAATTCTACAATTTTAGTATTGAATACTTCTAATGTTGTTGTGAATTATTAATTTTATCTAAAATATATTGTTCGATGAGAGTCAGCGCATTGGAAAATGTTTTACAAAAAAAATAGGAAAAGTTACAAACGCGATACAAATAAGTTTTTGGTTTGTTTAACAAAAGATTTGGAACATTGAAACAGGAAGTTAAAGAAAAGCAGTTGCATTGCTATGAATGAATAGGTACACATCTAATGAATGAATAGTTTATTATTGACCACAACTACTACCACCACCACTACCATAACCACTACCATAACCACTACCATAACCACTACCATAACCACAATCCTAAAGTGTTGCTAAACATATTGGAGATGAAGTGTTATTTGTATTTGACTGAGTTATGAATAAAAGAAAATGAGTCACATTCACATCACTAAACACTAAACACCCAAACACTAAACAGAGTAACAATACTTTAAATATACTCTATATTGTATGCATTAATAGTTATTCGGGTCCAACCAAACTGCTGTAAACTTGAGTTGTTCTTAGTTTAGCCGTGTCTTGTTTGACGTACTCTATTGTAGTTGGATTCATATGTCCATTAAGGCCAGCAAAAGCAGTTTAGCAGTTTGATAGCGTAGTTCCGCCCAAATCTGGCAAATACTGATTTTATACATTGTGAAAGTCCCCCAATAATTACCGACCAATTCTCGTTCCATTATTCCGCAAACAACTGAGAAATTCAACTCTAATGTTCATTTGGAAAATGTTTTCATCAAAGCTTATAATCATAGACATACAAATCGACGCATTATTCAAATACTATAAATAGCGATACGCTTTTACACTGATATTCGTGTAAACACACACTCTCTAACATTTTTTATGTTTATTTACACTAGTTTTTTATTTGTTTTAATATACGCTCAATATTTATTCACCAAATAAAACTTACATTAAGTGTATTTGTTTTTTAGTTAATCAATACAAACTTTTAACTTGACATTTGCATTCTCATTCTCATTTACATTAAACTAGTTTTGATTTAATTTATTTCAATATAATTTTTCAATACAGTATATGAATATGAAAGCTTTATTAATGGTTAGCCATAGGTTTACGATACAGCAAGAGCTACAGCCATAACCATAGCCATAGCCATAGCCAATAACAATAACCTTAGCCATCAGTTAGTATTAATGAAAATGTTATTATAGCACTCGAGTATTGTTGCACTTACATAGAGAAGTACACTTTTATAGACTTTATAGTTGGAACGCACTTATGTGCACATTTCTTGGTTAGTGTTCACAATAGTTTGATATACAGTATATATGTATTGAATGTGTGCCGCACCCATCAATCGGTTTAAAAGGAGTGTTTGTTTTCTTTTCTTCACTGAATCTCTGCCAATATAATCTACTTTTGACTCACCTCTTCAAAAGCATATATACTTTGCATGAAAAGGTGATGGGAACCAAAATGCACGCAAATATTGTGTATATTATCCTTAATAGAGAGTACTATAGACGTGCTGCGATATAACATTTAATCGCATTCACTCCAGTATTGAATAATTTTTGCATTTGTTAATAATATAATCCGCTTTACGAACCAAAATATAATCAAACCAAATACTACACAATACTGAATTTATAGATACAGTAATCCGCTTTTGTTGTACTTACAAATATATTCCACAATATAATCAAATACCGTAATTATTGTCATGTTATTATTAATATTTAGAACCAAATCACTAACAAAAATAATCATATAATCACTCAAATAAATTAATACTGATAAATACTATATATATATATAAATAATACAACTTACAAATTAAGCGAATCATTCGATTCATTTTACTTTAATAGCATTATTAAATTTTTAAAACTTTCTGAGAATTAATACTTTTAACATTTTAAGAGTATTTAACATTTAAAATTGTATTTTGACATAACAAAAGTATCAATAAAAACACAGCAAATAATACATCGCGTATTAATAATTAATTCTATTTTCCAGTAAATATTTTCCAGTAAATTATTTAACAATTTTGAATTTAGTTACAAATAATTTAATTGGAACAATAAAATGTCATGTAAAGTATATAAAGTGTATATTTAGATTGAAAATAATTATTTCTTTAAAGCTTAGACTTTTCAATTTCACTTTATATCCAGGCATACAATTATGGATAGACTTTAAATAATTATGAACGCATGAAAGCGTGTAAAAGACGTAACATTTCCTTAACTTTAATAATGATTTGTCTTTGTGTTAAGCAAAGCTTGTACAATAATATGAAGTAATAATGAATAAAAATATAATAATTAAAACACTTTTTGCATTAACAAAACAAGAAAATAGTGGCATAGAAAATTCATGCGTGCTTTAAAGTGCATTTGTGAGTACCTTTTATATGTCAATAAAGAATATTTTTAAAGGTCTGTTATTATTTTAGGTGTTAAAAATTATAATAAACTTATAATAAAAAGCTAATAATATTTATTTTTCTATATATAAAGAATTCCAAGCTTTGAATAAAAATGCAGTTAATAGTCAAAATCTATTTTTGAATAACTCAGAAAACAATACAGTATACTGTAATCAATTATCAGGGTTTGGATTTAATCAAAACAGAACAAACTTTTACATTTCAGACCTAAAAAACGTGTTTAATGACTAGAAAAAGCTTCATATGATATGAAGAACTTAACTATTTCAGACTCACTCTCAAGTCCAAGATTATTAAGCATATAGCTTATTGAAATTATGGAGCAATAAATTTAACATTTTATTTATATAAAGATTCGAATGTTCAAAATTATATATTTTATATGAATTACAAAACTAATTAACCCGCAGTTAAATTTGGCCTAACCTCCATATTTTTCTAAAGTTCCAGTTATTTGGTTAAGTTTTTCAGACAGATTGAAATTTTTAAATAAAATTTACATTATTTATAATATTTGTTAGTTTTATCTCAGGGTCAAAATAATCATCTAGGGTTATTTTCTATGGTTATTATTATCTAGGATTGAAAAATCTCTAGGATTACTGTAAAAAAACATCACAATCAAAAGTCAAATGTTAACGAACTAAGTCAGTGTATAATCATAATTTTGCTATTAAGACTCTAAAATATTAAGTATTATTGCGTCATAAGCTCAAGTTCAAGCTCAACCATTGTACCGAAATTTTTAAACTTAAGCTCACTTTTTTATAGCTTATTGTCAAAAACTTAAACGCGATTTTTCTTTTATTATATAAGCTAATAAATAGAAACAACAACATTTTGTTATTAATAAACTCAAATTGGATTTAAGTTATATATCATTGATAACTTAAGCTTATTGCGTCATTAATGGCTATTAATATTACTTTTAGCCTAAATGTTTTAGAAAATTTAATTTTAATATAAAAATAAGTACATTGAAAATAAATTTGATTTTTAAATCTTATTAACATAAATAGTTAATTAATAAATTTAATTTAATAAAAAATATTTATATGCTTAATTTTAGAACTTAAGTTCTTTAATTTTTTAGACTGAGCTTAAACTTCTTAAGCTTACACGTAATATCTTTGAGCTTGGATTACAAGCTCGAAAAATAGATTCGAGCTTCCTTTGAGCTTACGCTTATTTTCATCATTGTATACTAATTGAAAAATTTACTTTAAAATGATTAATAATAAAAATTATTGAGTTTTAGTATGTTAAATATAATTATTATTTAAATTATGCTAAATATAATTTTTAATTTTCATTAAGATCTAAAATATATCAGTAAAGGACAATTCTTAAAAATAAAATATCTTTCAAAACAGAAATAAATATTTAAAAATATTTGATAAATATATAGTTCTTTGTTTAGTTTAAAAGATTTCAACAGATACGTATGTTTGATAATTTATTTGGTGATTTTCCAAACCACTATATAGTTTGCTAATATACTGTACAATTATATTCAACATCTAGTAAGTGCTGCGGATTTTAGCAAAGAAATAAATGGCAAAATATTTGTTAAAAGCAGCATTAAATCACGTCAAAAGTGATTTAGAAATTATTTTTCCAAAATAATTGTTATCAATATTTTTTCAGTAGCAATGCTAGAAAATGCTAGACAAATGCCACTTAACAGCTAACAGTTTTGATTTTTTCACTTTTGATTTCGCATTACTGTAGTTCGCAATCAAATACAATCGTATTAATCAGTCAACAAATGGATGCTTAACCTTAATTGTGGGCAATTCTTTTTATGGTCGCATTAAATATATTTTCATTTATTGGTGCTTTGCTTTAAAGAAAAAAAGTTGGTGTAAAGAAAAAGTGCATTTGTTGTCTTGTCAAACAACAATATCGCAATTAAGTTGTGGCAGAAAAAGTTGTTCAAAGCGTACATTGAGTGCATGTCTAGTGTTTCAAATGGTGTGCATTTTACTTTTTAGCAGTCAATTTTTATGTACATTAAACACTAATACTGGCATATGTTAGGCATTAGTACATGAGTTATCCGATTGTGCGGCTAATTAACCAATTTTGCCATCATTTGCCATCATCGCGGTCACCACTTTGATTAAAAGGTTAAAAAGAAAACTGGTTTTGAAGAAAGCAAAAGCTACACACTCTATACACACTCTACAACTTTTTATTTGTTGCTGCAGACCTGTTAATGTTAGCGAAAACCAATGGGAGGTCTATATCTTAATCTTTATAGATATTCATGCTTTGCTGAATTTACAATAAAATTTAGAGTAAAAGGTATTTCAAGAGATCCATTGTATTGATGTGATGGAGTGCTCAAAACACACAAAACCGTATAATAGAGTCACCAATAATGTAACTGAAGCGAGAGTGCAGATGAGGGTATGCTTACTGTAAGCAGTAGTAGTGATTCTAGTGATTGAACATTCAGTTCCATTACCATTCTATACGTACAGATTAGATCCGTTAACGGATGGTATGCAATGGAAATTTGTTTTCCCGTCAATGGAACGGTAATCACTTTTAAGTGTGAGTTAGTTTCGTCTCGTTTTAAATAAATACGCAAATATTCAATTCTGCAAAAGCGTACCTTTTTTAATGCGCATGTTTTAAGAAGAAAAGCATGTAAAGTATAACTAGTGAACAACGTTTTCGTTCACATAAAATTTCAAATTCGGCGGTCATATTCGGTCAGAATAAAAAATGTTTCAATTCGGTTATTTATTTCATTTAACACACATTTTCCAATTTCAGCCTTCATTTTCGGTCAAATTCGGTTGAACTCAAACTTAAAATTATTATTATTGCATATGAATTGAATTAGAAAATAAATACATAAATGGAATAATAACGATAAATTTATTCAAAAAACCCACTCTTTCTTTAAATTAGTATTTTGGTGTACAGATATATTCAGTAAAATTCAGTTATTTCTTACATTTGACCGAAACTTATTTATTATTTTCGTCGGTCATATTCGGTGACCGAAAACGTTCTTCACTAAGAATAACATAATTAATATGAGGAGTATAGGAAATCACGGACTATAGGATATAATTTTTAATATTTCAAAATTTTAATTTTAACATATTCTAAACATAAGTAAATTTAATAATTATAATCATTCATATAATTACTTCAAAGATGTTTAATTGGTTTACGTTGAAATGGTTGAAGCATTTGAACATAGATTTGATGTTGTGTTTGTGTTTGATTGTGGTTTGCATTGTTATCCCAAACACAACCGATAATAATAGGCTTCATTGTAGTGAACGAACGAT
>JAQGAW010002674.1:0-14505 GCA_034698025.1 Phthiracarus crinitus | reverse complement strand
TTAAGAACTTTTTCAAAATTAAAAATGATCGCTAGTCAAATATTTTTATATTTATATAATTTAAAGAATAAATATAGATGAATAAAATTATATAATAAAATTCCTAAATTTTAAACAAATAATAATTTAAAAAGAATTATTAAGAACTTTTTCAAAATTAAAAATGATCGCTAGTCAAATATTTTTATATTTATATAATTTAAAGAATAAATATAGTTGAATTGAATTATATTTAATTTAACCAAAGCAAGTTACAAAAAATAATTTTAAAAAATTATTATATATATTTTCAATTTATAATATGATCGTTAAAGTGAAATATTTTTATATTTATTTAAGTTAAAGAATAAATATTGGTGAACTGAATTATATAATATTTTAACTAAATATTAACCAAAAATTCATTTGAAATAATTAAGAAATTTTTTAAATTTAAATATGATCGATAAAGCTTAATATTTTTATATATATTTAATTCATAGTATATTTATAGTTGAATTAATTTACATAATAATTTTATAAATCAATTTATAAAATGTCATTTCAAAATAATTAAATTATTTTTTAATTTTAAAATGATCGCTATCATTATTTTTATATTTATTTAATATAAACTAAATAAAGATATATTGAATTTTATAAATTTTTCTATTTTCAAAAATTACTTTAAAAAGAAAAATTAATAAACTTTTTAAACTAATTTAATTAATTTTTAATAAATATATATCTTTTTAATAATTATAAATGAATATTTATAATCTGAATACAAATAGAATCGAATTTAAATTTAACGTTGAGAATAGTATCAGAATAGAAACGATATATAAATTATTATTTAGAATAATATCAGAATTGAATCTATTTAATAAAATTTTATATTAATAGAAACGAAATTATTAAATTTGTATCTTCCGAACATATGTTATACATTATGTTAAGTACTTATATCATTAAATATAATACAGAATTTATAACTGTCATTATATAATTTATTATATATTTAAAGCCATAAAATAAATAAATTTTTTGTTTTATAAAATTTAACTTAATTTTGATTTCTTTATTCTGTTAATCATTGCTTATATAATCTGAAATTTACGCAACCATACACAAGTATGGGTTAATTTAAGTTATTAAAATATGAATTTTATGAAAGAATTTTTAATATATTGTCAAACCTTTAAACGATGACCATAACATAAAATTGAATTCATTTACATTAATTCAATGTTTCATAATGGATTCAACTTACTGAAATATTGACGGAAAATATAATAATCCGTCGTTCATAATGTTTTGATATTCAATTGATGACATTTACATCATAATATTTCAACTTATAATTTTTAGACATAAATAAAAAGATAGATTTAAACAGATTCATTTTATTTTTAAATAATATTTTTTTTGCATGTTTACAAAAAAAATTTAAATGTATAACATTAATAAAATTAATTTATCATACGATCATATAGCAATAAATATATATTACATTATAAATATTTTTAAATTAGTCTACTTAATAAGATAAAATATAATATAATTTTTTTAATATTAGTTTATTTATAAATTTTTTTAAATGTGTGTTTTTCATAAAAATTAAAATAGATTCTAAAAAAATTATTATAAATCTTTATTTTTTGATTAGCCCGAAATGATAGATTAAAATATATTTTTTTTAAATATAAATTTTTTTATATTTTTTAAAAAATTAGTATATAAAGGAAGATTAAAATATAAACATTATTATATTTTATGTTTATTTGAAGGCTTCACACAAATTTTTATATATTATGAATTTAATTATGATATAGTTGTATATTTGAATCGAGTTCTTTTTAATAATTAAAGAAGTTGATTTTTTGCAGTTATCTGTGAAATGATTGAATATTGTACTTGTTTACTTTCTATTTGCAACTAATTTTTAACGAACCTATGAAAAAAAGAGATTACATAAATTTTCAATAGAATTAAATAAAAATAATTTATGTATTACAAAGATTAACTTTTTTAAGTTTTGAAATTCTTCATTTTTACTATAAAAGATGACAGATTACTGAAATATATATTATATTAATTTTTATTAGTAATACATAATTATTTATTAAATTACGTTTTTATTTTAATTGGCAATATATGAAGATAATAAAGTTCTAATATTTGTAAATTTATGAAAGAAACGTAATTTCCATCAAATCTTTTTTATTAACAAATGTTCAGATTTATTAATTATACGGATATAATTAGTGTCAACATTAAATGAAAGACAATTTGAAAATCAAATAAGATTGATTAATGTTAAACGAGTGACAAATACTGATTGGAACAATTAATAAATGGAAAGCAAAATTGTTTTTCTTTGTTTCGAAAACAACAACTTATTACATCATCAAACATTTGTTCACGTTATTAAATTATTTCCAATGATTACCACATGAATGCGATCGTTACGATTAATTTCAATGTTGTGGATGACTGAAACACAAGAATATTGTTTCCAAACCCTTAAACAATTATTATTTTATGGCATTTTAAAATTAATTTATAAAACAGATTCAAAAATCATATGGAATACATTTATGCAAATAATAATTTTATATTCATTCAAATAACTTCAATCAACATTTGAATTAATCACATTAATAAAAATTATATTTAAAATGGAAATTTCGTGAGTACAATTTTAATATTTTAAGTTAGTATTTATTATTACTCATAAATTAAATGGTGTGCAAAACAAAATTAATTTGTGATAGTTTCTTTTTGAATGAGATTTTAATTTTTATTCTCATTTATTTATCTTTTATTATCAATTAATTCTTAGAATATTTCAATAATATTTAAACTTAAAAATATAAGTTTTAATTTTTGTTTTATTATACTTTTAAATTTTAATGGTGTATATGTTCGACAAAGGTAAAGTTGATAATTATTTATTAGTTTGTATGAAAAAGTACATAAAGCATATAAAATAAATAATTAACCGATATGATTTAAGAATTTAATGATAAATGATATAAACTAATTGAAATTTAATATTAAAATTAACATTATAAAGCTTTTTAAATCCAAATTAAAATGAATTTTTACCTACATTCCGTTTGAATCCACTATTTGACAACAAGATTATCGGATTAAAAAAATTTAATAAATTAAATGGTAATAATTAATGTCATTGTTTTTATGCTTAAATTAAAATATATAAAAAAATTATATTAAAAAAAACCAACTTTTGGACTGCAATGCCTTTTAAATACATTTATTTATAGTCACTAAGCTCAAAACAGGTTATACCGTTGTCGATAAAAAGTAGACACTATGTATATTACTATTTATTTTTTTAAAATAATAAAATCAGATTAAAAACTTACAATTTTGTAATTATATTTAGACAATTATACTTAAATTTTTAACTATTTTAAATATTAAATTTCTTAATTTGTTTTCAAATTACATATTTAATATAATATATTAAAATTTCAAAGAACACTAATAATAGATTGACAAATAAATAAGCTAAATATAAAAGATTGTTAGTTTTATTAATAAAAACTATTATGCTCTATATTTTTATTTTATTTATTTAATAAATAATAATTAAAATTTTTATTACCAGTTGTTTTGATATAGTCAAGAATTACTAGGAGCTTAATGTCAAAACGTTTGAAAATTAATTATAATAAATTTCTGACAAATATTTGAATAAATTTTACACTTAAAAAATTTGTTTGTTGAAATAAATGAATAATATATAAAATCTAAATCATGAGTGATATTTTAGTCAATAAATTAAAATTTGAATAATTTCCAACAAAAAATTTTTAATTTTATTAATTTCTTAGTTTATTAGTGTTTTTGTTAAAAAGATGAAAAAATTAATTTGACTTTTTAATAATTACTGTTATTCTTTGTTGAAAACAAACTTTTTAAATTTGAAAAGCGCTGAAACTATCTCATTGAAACTATATAAGCTTTAGACAGACTGTAAGTTTGGTTTGAGAAATTATATTCAAGATTCTTTTATTTAAAGTAGTAAGAAAATTTACAGGGCTATTACGAATTATAAACTAATTATAAGTTTAGCTAGAATGTTAATAAATTAAAGTTAAAAAATACTTTCAAAATACTTTTGATAAATTAATACTTCGTGACAAACTATAGTAAAATAATACTTTAGTAACATTATATATAAATTTTAAATACATTTTGATAATAAAAATAAAAATAAAAACTAAAAATTTTTTTTAGTTTAAAAATAAAATTTGGTATGTAATAATTTTTTAAAATTATTTTTGTAATTATATTTTGTAATTAATGAAATCCAGATGCTTTTATTTAATAAGTACATTATTTTATTGACACAGGGATATCATATGAACTTATTAAATAAAACCATCTGGACTTCATTAATTTAATTAATATAATTACAAAAATTATTACATACCAAATTTTATTTTTAAACTAAAAATTATTATTAGTTTTTTATTTTTATTAAGACTTATTAATGATTATAATTTTTGCGTTTTTAACAATATCTAATAACAATTTATTTTATTGCCACAGGGATATCAAAATTGTTATTAGATATTGTTAAAAAACGCAAAAATTATATGCATTGTGTCAAAAGACTTATTAATGATTATAATTTTTGCGTTTTTTAACAAATTTTAGTGCTCACTTCATATTAAGCTCACTGTGAATGTTCATTATCTTTCTAATTTTATATTAAATACTTATACTCTAATAACATTTTGAATAAATAACAGATATAAAAGTCTAAAACATAACTTAAAAAATTTGTTTCACTTTGTTTAAATATAATACTTCAAGATTTAAATTATTATTGTTATATAAATTTTTTAGACAATAGAGATTTAGATAATACGGGTTTAATTAATCTTACTTCTTTTAGAGTGTTTTTGTCTTCGTGGATAAATAAAAAACTTTTGATTCTTTATGTATATTTAGTGATTTCCTAACATTTCTAACATAATATATATAACAGGATTATTTTTCTATTTACATGCATATAGTAATTAAATAATCAGATAAATGTAATTTCGTTTTAATGTTTACTTGCATAAATTTAATAAATATAATTATGTTTAAAATCATTTTTTAGGTTGTAATGTTTGAAAAGAATTTTAATTAACAAAAATAATATAATTTAAATGATAAAAATATCTTTTAAAAACAAATATTTTATAATGTTTTTTTCGTATAACCAATCATTAAAATACATTAATTTATGCTGTTTTAAATATAAGAATTATTTATTTATAATGGGAAATTAAAAATAATTATTATTTAAATAAAAAAATTATCAAGTTATTATTTTAATCATTTTAAAATAATTTTCTTTAAATTTATTAAATTAATTTTACTAAATGGAATATGGCATTTATTTACAGATAGCTCTATAAATTATAATATCAGCTTGTTATTACTAATAATGAAATTATTATTAAAATTATAAACGAATTAATAATAGATTGTTTCATAATATATAATATAATATATTGGATTATCTGGAAATTTAATATGGAAATTAAAATCATCAACAAATGTTCAAAGATTGTTAGAAATTAGAAGATCTTCTTAAACTAACACATCCAGACAAGATTTCAAATAAACAAAATTCAGAACAGTGTTTAAAAATAACACTAAATGTAAATAAATCTTTTATTTAAATATAAAATTTTTATATATGATATGTAATTTAGATTTCTTTTATTTATGAGTACCTTTTAAAATTAATTAGGTTCTTTATTAATCCATGTGAATAAGAATTTAATAGTTATGAATCAATAAACTTTACAATCGATCAAAATGACCCGATCGGTGAAAGAGAAATACACAGATTCAAAAACAATAATACCGGTTTGACAATTTTACCAAATATTTCAGTTTTATTATCAAAATTATAAAGAAATTAAAGACGTTTTAGAACCAATAAAAAGTTTAGGAATGAAATATAGTAAAATTTATTAATATAAACAAGTAGATTTTTGAATTTTCTAATCTTTACTTATATTACCTTTAGATGAAAATAATATAAAACCATTAACATCGACTTGGACATTCAGTTAAATTTTAATACTTTGCCTCAGCCAAAAAGTTCAATTCAATTCAATCAATAGTTACAGCTATAATAAAATTGAAGTTATTGATATCTCTGACGAAGAAACAGAAACTGGTTCGTATAGCGAATATAATAAGAATGCTAAATATAATCCATATTATGGACATCACAACAAATTTGATAATTACATGGTATTTTAATTAATTTATATATATAATAAGCCATACAAAAATTTAAAAAATTGGAATAGGAGTACTACTAAAATTCAAATAGTTGAAATTCATTTAAATGCATTGATAAAAATAAAACAAGTACAGATGATAAATTACGTGAAATTTGCATTCAAACTGATCTAATAAGTTTTGTTGATGCATCGACAAAGTATGAAGTAATTAGTACTGATAGTAAAACTGGTAAATCTGTAAATGTAAAATCTTGGTTTTATATTAATTTATAAAATTTATTTAATTGTTTAAAATTCATTTTTGAGTTAAGCATCGAGATAATCATATCTAAATTAAAGTTAAAATCTCATCAAATTGGCTTAATTATCAAAAAGTTACAAACATATTTCGTAGGACAGGTTATTTAAATTCGACTTTTGATGATAATAAGGAAGAGTTTATTTGCAAAAACAGCTTTTGCACATATAAAAATTGTACATTTAAAACAAAGTCGAGAAGTATTTGAAATACATCTTCAATAAACTTCCTTTAATATTTTCTGCCCAATGTGTAATAAAATATTTTCGAATTTACAAACTATAAATAAACACCGAAATATTGATATTTTACACATTAACCAAACCAAGCTTAAATAATTACATATTTAGTGATTTCATTTCAAAATTTTTAAAAAATGTAACGATAAACCTAATTGGCGTCTATTCATTGTAGAAAAACATTTACCTTTATTAGTTCTTTCTTAGAATAAATTTAAAATCTGTTAATTTGTAAAAAAACATATTGACATACTAAAATGATAGCCAATCAACTATTAAAATTATAAAAAATTATCATCTAATTATTAAATATTATTCTGAAATAGATCTACCCAAAAAATGGCAATTATACTAATATAGATTTATATTCAGAGATATTTAAGGCAAAAAAATTTTATTTATGAAACTAAGAAATTTAGGTGAGAGAAGTATCATTTTCAAATACAATAGCTCCCTAAGAAAAAGTAATTTAAAACAAGAAAATGTATAAACATACTTAATGAGCTCACTTCAATTGTATAATAAAATTATTTCATTGTTAGATAATTTTTGCATTTAATTAATTAACTATTTGTAATATTGATGCAATACTATATTTTATTTTTGTTTTTAAGCTGTATTTTTACTAAATATTGTTTTAAAGTAAAATAATTTTTGCTTTATAATATATTGTTATAAATTGCCCTTTAGTGAGTGTATTGTGAATTTTGATTCAGTTGTGTTTTAACTGTCGTCGAGTCAACATTACACAAATTTTTGTTAATTATAAGCGAATACTCAAATGATAAATATGTGCGAAAATTATTACGCGTGTGTTTTAATTTAACTCGAGTAAGTTTTAATAATGTTATTTTTAAAAATATTTGATTAATTTTTATCGTATGTTTATCCTTATTTAGTATATGTTAAAGCAAATTATTAATTATTTTAACCAAATTTCAGTCCATTTTTATTTTATTCCTTGCTATTTTTAGACTATTTTAAGCTGTTTATGTACATAATTAGACCAATTTTAGGTCAAATATAAGTTATTGAAGATATTTCAAAATATCATTTCACTTGTCCGTCCGTCTGTCTATTTGTCTGTATGACTTTTCACAGATATTCTTATTATTAAAAGAATTATAATTTTATAAAAAATGTCCAAATATAAATTAATAAAAATTGACATTAAGTTGTTTAATTTCATATGATGTCCTATTTTACTATAATTTAATAATGATACTACAATATAATAACATAAAGCAAAGAAAATAGTTTAAATTCAGTTTATATTTTTGCATAATGAACCAATATTTTTAAAAACACTAATAAAAATTTTCATAATACAATTTTACTATGCTATCAGTTCAAAATCTTTATAAATTTTTTATTTTAAATTTATTATTATTGTTATAATTTCATATTCATAAAATGACTTTCAGCCCTCAAATCATTAATAATTTATTTTTTTTTGTTTAAGAATAAAAAGTATTTTAAAACTTCGAAGATATAAACTAAATGATTAAATTTTTAACTTAGTTGTTCTAACAATTCGAACTTATTCTATGAATTATTCAACTTATAGAAGTAAAAAAAATATTACTATTTTAAGTATAATATTAGTTAACTAATAAAACTTTACTTTAACAAGAAATTACTTTTAAATTAATTTAACTAGAATATTTAATCTGTGGTTCATTTATTGAATTTCAACATTTTTCAAAGTTCCATTAAACGGATATTCTTTAAAGCATTAATTTATCCTTGATTATAGGTAAGCGTTAAATTTAATTTTCGGTATAATAATTATTATTTTTTAATGAAACTATAAAATTAACGAGAAACGCTTTATATTCGTTTATTTACTTAACTTATTTATGTAAAATAAGCCCAAAAACAATCAATCATTTTATAATTAAACTTGAATAAAATTAACGAGAATATATTTTGAAGTTTTTTTAATGTATATAATTAATGCAATATTGTTTAATCATTAAAGGATTGCAATTTGATATCTTTGAATAAGGAGAAAACTACTCCAGATTGTTTTACAGAGATTGGACAAAATAGAAAATGTATTTATAAAATATGTGAAAATATTAATTATTTATATAAAAAATTTCTCTTTATAGTTATTCGATAAGCGACTTTTGTTTTAAAGCATTATTATAAGTAATGAATTCAATTGAAAAATACACAGATGCATTACCTATACCTCGAATACAAATAGTTCCAATGGATGCTGTTGTTAACCCAACAGAGGAAAGTTTGAGACGTTTATTTAAATGCACCTATAATAAGATAGAAGAAAATTTGCCTTGCAATGCAGTGCGACATACTTCATATGGATTTCTAGAACATTTGGATATCATGCATGCTTCTCCAGAACAGACCTACTGTTGCTATTGCTATCATTATAATAACGAAGAAATCATTTTGTTATCACATGAAGATCTTATTAACCATATCAAAACCATACACAATTTCCGTAGATATCAGTGCAATATTTGTATATTTCGAGCCATAACAGCAGATCATGTGAATATTCATCAAAGATGTATGCACCGTGAAATTTTTAACGCAACAGTTTTTAACGATTTTAGTGTTAGAGATCGTTGTAAAATTCTCGAATGCTCATCCTTGGACGATATTTATGTCCCACTACCTACTGATTCGTTTTATCTTTCAAAAGCTCATACAAGATTAAATATTTATGAACCAAATGATACCTTTTTCCAATGCTTATATTGTAGTTTTATGAATAATGCTAAGTTTTTAGTTGTTGAACACTGTGCTCAAAAACATCCAGATTATCAAATAATGTTTTACACTCCTGAGCCGTCAGTTACTTCTACTACTCAATAAATGATTATTAATAAAATTTAAGTAGGCTTGACATTACACAGTGGTTTTTAACAAATGTTTTTATCGAATGTAGCCTCATTCAATAATTTTTCTGATTTTTTAAGTAAATTTTACATAGCGATAGAATTAGGGGTATAACATCAATACTAATTTTATTTTATTTTTATTTCATTTTTATTGGAATGCTTAATTAAAAGTGTACGATTATAAAAATGCTACGTTGAAACATTGTTTGTGTAATTATTTGATAATATCAGTAAATAATAAATCTTTTTTTAAAACCAGAAAAAAACCCGATTTTGACTCCAAATATCGATGTGTAAAAAGTAATTATTCATATATTATTTTAATTAATTCTTTAATCTTAGATCATACTATAGATTATGGGAGAAAAATAACGTGACATTGAATAATAATGATTGTTTAAAACTTTAAAATTCAATTTCAAATCAGAAATTATCCTAGTTTTTTTATTTCATTTATTAAATCATTGTAATATTTTCAAATTGGACTTATTGTATTTGGCAGGTCGTTATCTATGTCTTTCTGTAGTCCGCTATTTATATTTAATAAGGTATTTTTTCTTTATATTAATAAATTTATTTCTTAAAGTTAGGAGCCTATATTTTGCAGATAGGAGTCATTTATAAAAAAAATTAGGCTAAATACAAGCCAATGAATGTATTAAATTTGTCATAAATTAGGCAAAATATTATCTAACTCTTTTCAAAAAGAAGTAAAAATTGTCAAAAATATACAACTATTAAACTTAAAATATACTAAATGTGCATTAAAAATAGGTTTAAAATCTATTAAATAATGATAAATATAGTAGATAAATGGATTATCTATTGTTTAAAATAACATTTTAATTATTATTATTATTATTATTATTATTATTAGATAAATAAAAAATTATCGAGTTATAACCAATCAAGCAAACAATAATAATGCTTATCAAAAAATTTTGTGTATTAGCTTAACAACAATTTAATTGATTATTAATCTAAAAAAGTTAAAATTAAAAGTACACAAAAATAATAAATAACTCATTGAAGTACATAATTGATTAAGTACATTGATTAACAAAAATATAATTTTCTACAACAAATTAAAAGATTAAATATAATTTATTTAAAATTAAAAATTTTAATTTTAAAATTTAGTAATAATATAAAAGAAGAATTAATAAGAGATATTTAACTTAAATTTTTTATTATAATTGTATATTTATTTCTAAAAATTACTTTTCTTAACTATATAATTTTTTTATAAGTTTGCTTTAATCACATTAAAGAAATACTCTTAATATTTTGACCAACTTTTGTTTATAAAATATTTTTAAATTATTAACTCGCAAATTATAAGGCTCAGGAAAGTATATAATTATTTAAATTTTAATTTGTTTGTTTTAATCTTTTTAATAAGTATAATACTTCTAAAGATGCGACGGATTTGATGTGTTTTGATTACTTATACTGAGTAATGTATACAATATACTATGCTCAGCATGATAAATAAGCTCATGTTTTATTACTATTAAAATGCTATTTTATCAAAACCAGTTTTCTGACCAGAATATTATTTAGTTTGTGGTGATTATTATCTCGTATTAAATTCGCCATTCAATTAATATATTTTATTGGATAATTTAACCATTAATATTAATAATAGCCATATAATAATACAATAATAATGATAATTTTGAATCAACTAATGATAATTAACAATTTAGTAAATCGTTATAATGAGTGCCAAAATGACGTTAAACTAAATTTATATTTGATTATGCGATTTTGCATGAGATTGATTTTAACTAGAAATAATTTTTCAAATGTTATTTTAAGCAAATTAGATTAATTTTATCCAATTTTATCCATTACTAGTCCATTTTTAGTTTAATAATTTTTATTTTTTGACTATTTAAAGCTCATTATGCACATTATTAGACAAATTTGCAAATTTTATTTCATTTTTTGACATTTATTTTACCATTTTCATCTCATTTTTAGCACCTTATTTTAGCTCCTTAAAAGACTCAAATCTTCTTAAAAATAGACTCCTATCCCTTTATTAATATAATGAAAAAATCTCTTAATAAATATAAAGACCGGTCTAATTACAAACGTAAATGCAGAAATGTCAAATTAAATAGCTCCTTTAGTTAAAATGAATTAAAAAACTTATTAAATGGATTCATTAATGTTTATAATTTATTATAAAATGGTCATTAATTAAATTTATGTCTAAATAATTTAGTAATTTTGAATAAATTTGTGCTCACTCTGAATGTAAATTCTCATTTTTACTAAATTTCTCAATCAAATAGGAAGTTTTTTTTGCTAATAAATCTTCAATATCTTTGATTAAGTTTAATCTATTTTCATAATCTTTTTTTTGCATTAACTTTTCTTCGTAAAATTGTAATTCTGTCTCTAACTTGATGAGATTATTTTCTATGTATTTTCTTGAATGTGTCAATTTATTGCTTTCTTTATCGGTTTTTAATAATTGTTCAATCAATTTATTTTTTGATTTTATATTTTCTAATGAATCATCTTCTTTTAAATCGCATGATTTCCATGAGATATTCGATTTTACATGTATATCTGTGTAATAAACACCACGATTATTGTCTTGTAATCGGTTTTGTCTAATTTCTTGATGTGAGACTCGTGGGTTTAAATTTACTGTGACATTTTTAGTGAAACAAATATGATTAAATTCGACTCGATTATTCATTTTTAGTGCAATACTTTTTTTCCTATTTAACAAAACAAAATTGTATATCATTAAATATTATGTACATTTATTATAGAAAATTAATGTCTTACATGTATTTTTGGGGTAACAGTTAAAATATCTTAATAATTGTGACAAATTTAACCAAACAAATTTTTATGTTAACCAAAGTAATAACCAGAAGTGTTACACTAATTTAACCTTATAAGAAAAAATTAAAGTATTAAACAATTAAGACAATCTATAAGAATAATTAATTACGTTTTTAATAAAATCCAATTACAGAATCAAATTTTAAAATAAATAAACTTTAATCAAAAAAACCATAAAAACTGTTAAAATACAAATTAAATTTATTTAAAAATTAAATTGAAAGTTTAAATCCGAAAAATTATTGATTTAAAATTTGAAAAACAAAGAAAATATTTTATATTAAAAATTTTATTTTAAGTAAATAATTAATATTTTGAAATTATTAATTAAATTGAGATATAATTTTGTGGAGTTTTAAAGAAAAAAAATATAAATATTTATCTAATATTCATAATTTTTAAGGAATAAACATAAATATAACAAGAATAAGTTTACATATCTTAGTTTTATAAAAATATTTGCAATAAGTTAAGTTTTCATATCGAAGAAAAAATCGAAAATTTAACGATCTCGAAATTACTACTATGTAGTTTAATTTTTTACAAATAGTAATAATTCTGAGATCATTAAAGAAACGATATTTGTATATTCATGAAAATTAAATTTTGTATATTTAAATTTAATAATAACTTTGGATTATAGATTAATTGATATCAAATAAATAGTTTTCGATTAATTAATAATAAACTTCTTAAAATATAATTTTAGGAAAAATACATATATTTTAATAATATTTAAATAATTTTCTATATAGTTATAAATTAATTAAAAATATGTTTTATTTTTAAACTTTTTTTTATTCAAAATATTTTTAAAACATTTGATCATTAATTATTAAAGTAGTCAAATAAATTCAAAAAAATATCTAAATTTGCGAGGTATAATTATAAAATATAATACAAAAATTTTTTCTAAATGCATTTTTTAACACACTATTTCAAAGTATATACTGGATTTGATAAGTCTATCCGTAAATTTGTATGACGGTTTTTATAACATTTTTATTTAAAAATAACCATTTGAGAGCTAGTTGCAAAAACAAAAGAAAAACAAGAAAGTCACATTCACAAAGAGCTGCCTTTCTATTTTGGTAAATTAATACTAATATTAAGATTATATTTATTTCAATAGTTAACAAAATACCAAATCCCTTAATCAAAATAAAAACAGTTATAATCCCTTAATAAATGTAAAGACTGTGGACATGAAGACAGTAATATAGACATAGTCATATCCATAAGCTTGACTTCTTTTAAAGAAAATCATCAATATCAATGAAATCAAGAAATGGACCGGTAATGTGTGATCAAAAAATGTCACTATAAAATTTTACTTGAATAAATTTTAACATACATTTACATACCTTCTCAATCTACATCATATATGAAATCCAGATATGGACAGGACATTTGCGACCACTTTACCAAATCTTAAACAAAATAAATTAGAAATGTTATGCTATATTGCTATATTAGTTAATTATTAATAAAATTTTTACCATAATGTAATTTTTATAATATTTTTTTAACAAATGAATTTTTGTAAACGAAAATAAGTTTACAATGAATATAACCTATTATAGTGTTTTTCAAATAAGCTTAAAATAGTCTTATATCCTTAAAATTTATTAATTAATGCTAAAAATAGGATAATGGATAAAATACTTAGTATAACAAAATTAAAGTCACACGCATACTCATACTCGATTATAAAATAAATGAGTGTTTACTTAGCAACAATTTGTTTGATGTTTACTCGACGACAGTTAAAACACAACTGAATCAAAATTTTCAAATCACTTACTGAAGTACATTTTTACAATGTATGATAAAGCTATAATTTTTTTTCAATGAAACAATAAATTTAATATTTAAATAAAATTGTTTTAAAAGTTTGATAATTTTTTCACTGGCACTGACTGGATTTGATTGATTATTTTGATTTTATTGATTGAAATTGC
>JAQGAW010002673.1:0-14512 GCA_034698025.1 Phthiracarus crinitus | reverse complement strand
TCAATAACTTTAGATTTTTCAGGTGGAATGACCACTGTATCCACCGCGTAAACATGACCACTATTCGATAAAACATTTTCTTCTCTAGTGATCTGAATCGCGCCTAAGAAATTTGCATTCATTTTATTAAAATACGCGGTATTGTTTGCGCCGTCTATAACAATCCCCATATTATGAATAATATTATATCCCAATAAAACGTCAGTTGGAAGACCAGCGGCAACAAAAATTGATAATTCTACAAATCGAGTTACGCCCTCCAAAGTTATTCTTAATTTTACATCACATTGACCGTCAGGTTTGTAAGATAATCCATTCGCCAACCGGAAACCACTCCCATTCCAAGAATTAATTTTGTAGCCATTATTCTTTGCAAAATTTGAAGACATTAGCGTAATCGAAGCTCCCGTATCCAACAAACAATCAGCGTTAAACTTATCAACCTGAACAGGTATAACTAACATACTGCCGCCAATACACGTAACCACCAATACTACTTCAGTCACTTCTTCCTCCTGTACAGCATTTACTCTTTGAACTGTATTTCTATTTCCAAAATTTCTACATGAACGCAATCCATTATTATTGCCTCTACCTCTACTATTCATTCTGCACTGTGAAGCCACATGTCCAGGTTTTTGACAATTGTTAGAATTACTCGAATAACAATTAGCTCTCACATGACCAACCCGTCCACACTTAAAACATTTTGGAATAGCATTACGTGTCCTTCCGTAACCTCTTGTCAAACGAGTCTAATATAAACCACGGTCTCGAGATATTTCATCTTATACATTTAAATTATTCATGCCAGACGTCAATGCCATAAAAGATGAGAAATCATAACTACCTCCCTCCTGAGTGGATATCATACTCCGTTCGACCAAATTTGCCCTTTCTTGCAAATCAGCAAAAGTTCGCGGATTAAAAGGAATTATATGCTGAGCTAATTGCGGCTGAAATCCCCTTAATATTAAATCAATTGCATCCCCTTCAGACATATTTTTATTACCCTTATTTATCAAACATCGCATAATACAAATATAATTAGCAGAGGATTCATACATTTTCTGCTTTCTTTGTCTCAACTCATTACGCATATATGATTCGTAATTAACCGGTAGGAATTGTTTATAAAATATATCGACAACTTCATCCCATGTGAGATTGTTATTTAAAATCTCAATCTTAAACCATGCGCGTGCCTAATCCGTCTAATAAGCACCCAATTTAATTATTTTACGTTGATCTGACCAAGTACTCGCTTGCGCAATATATATAAAATCGTCTAACCAGCACCAGGCCTCTCTTGGTAACCCGCTGAATACCCTCAGCCTTCCGGCCATATGTGCCTCAGAGACAGCCTGTGAAATATCGTCAACTGTTAAATTCATATCTGAAATGTTCTTATTTAACAAATTTGGGTCCTTAACGTCAGAGATTCTACCAACCGCCGTATTTATAGTATTTGCTAAACACTTACAGAGACTGACTTAACTTTCAAGATCTAAAATTCGGCGTTGTCTTTCCACTGCCAAACGGCCAAATTCCTCAACGCTTAGTTTAATGAATTCCTTATGCTCACGTTTAATATTCGAAAGATCCAATTGCTCAAAGAAATCCTCAAAAAATGCGATCTCGTCAGGTATCGGATCTTTAGAGTTGTCGTCGTCGCTACCGGACATCAAATAACTTAAATCTAAAAAATCAGAACTACCACTGAACCAAACAATAATCTGTATCACTCGTGCTACAGACAACAACTGCCCAAAACTACTCAGTGTTCAAGTGCACTCTGCCAAGCACTTATTAATAATGACATCCCAATAAAGGAATATCACTCCCTATAACAAACTTATAGCATACATATGTCACAGTACACGTATACGACTTTAGGTACAATAAAAATTCCAAAAATGCAAATATTAGCATATTCATCCATACCCCTCTTGTTATCTTAAAAACCAGTAAAAATCGGGTAAACACAATAAACTAATAACAACAGCATAAAAACAAGACATTACAATAACATCACAGTTACTCAATAAATTCACAGTCAAATAAAAACAATTAAAATATTCCTAACACTTAAAAATATTCTCGAAGGCTAAACACGAGAATTATCTTAGACTACAGTTAATATCTAATTAAACAAAAAATAAAAACTATAAGAATAATTACACACTAATTAAATAAAAAGAAAATAAAGAACCAAATAATAACATAATATCTAGTCCCGAAAAAAGTTGTAGAATGGTGTCAATTAAATGGATTATTGGAAAATTCGATAAAATGTGAAAATTGCGACAAACAAATTACAAATTGGCGCATAAATTGAGGTAAAAAGAAAAATCTTGAGCTTAAAAGTGTTTGAGCTTTGAGATTGAACTACTAGCTCTTAAATAGATTATTAAACTGTTAAAATTTTTAGGCCCGAGTCCGTCTAAAGCCCGACATTTTAAGATAAACTCGGCCCGATAAGAAAATTTTTAATAAGTCAAATTCAAAACCAGATAAACCCCTAACAAATAAATCTTTAATAATTGGATATAATATTGTTTGATTTAATATAATCTTAGTTTGATCTTAAAAACATTATTTTGTATTTGATTTGCATTTAACACTGTATTTGGTTTAATTAATTGGTTAATGTCAAATTAGAGTAATTAATCTTTCCCTCAAAGGAATACGCTTTACATTAAAATTAAATTACGATAATTTTTATATTTTTAGAGTTCGGCCCACTTTTTAAATTTAAACCCAAACCGAACATTATTTCGAGGGCCCGCGGGTGCATGACATATCGGGGCACGCTTAAGTCTACTCAGAAAAGTTAAATGAGTTTTTCATTTAGCCCGAGCTTATTATCACAACTTGATAAGTATATTGCTAAAACACGGTAAATAAGAGTCATGTCATCCTTATCTTTATTTCCTACAAAATACTAAAATCTGGATTTTAAATAATTAATAAACAACTTTATGTTGCGACCCAACACTAATGCTAATTTTTAAAATATTTGCGACCCATTTTTTTCTTTCTGCGGCCCCTTTTTGGGTCGCCACCCATAGTTTGAGAACCTCTGGACTACACAAAGTATAGTAGATTTTTATTATAAAATTGTAATTTTCTATAATTAGATTAAATATTCAAATTAACTTAAATTTTATATTGTTTTTAATGTCATATAGTTATCATTGAATATAAGTTTATTAAAATATACAAAAATTTAAGTTTTTAAGCAATTACTAAATTCTACTGTAAATACCAAATAATGATAATATTTACAACTAATTATTTGTATATTTTGCATGTAATATTTTTAAAAAATAATTGTTCAATTATAATAATTTTTAAGTAATTGATTATAATTAAACTCCTATTTATAAGTTAAATCAATTTTTGAACTGAATTTTTCTATTAATCGATTGGATATACTCTTCAATTATAGTTTTATCAATCTATGAAACTCGCGGACAAATAAACATTTTTCTAATAATTAAATTATTATCGATAAATGATATGACATTATCAGTAGAAATAATGCTATGATAATCGCGACCATAACTAATACCAATTTTCAATGTATGTAAATTCGTCAACTTTTCTAACTGATTCATAATATTAATTAAAGGTTGGGATTCTGTTACGCCATCATAATTAGCGAAGATATTAATAGACTTTAGTTGAAGTAAATATAATTAAATATTTTCGAACTCATTTCCATTACCAAAACGGAAACATCCCTTAATTTTTATATGAGTTAAAAGATGGCATTTTTCCAAAAATTTAAAGTTTTCAAATTTTTGACAACAAATAAATATTAATTTCTTAATTGATTGAAACCCATTGACAAATTCATCATTAATCGGTAAAACCATATTCTGAATCTTTAATACTTTTGTAGCGACCGCAAAGTCACAGCCCTTATCCTGCGCTGATTACTCATCACAGACATTACTATTAGTTCATATTACGTTTATTATACGTTTTCATGTTATCATATATTGTTACTCACAGCTTATAATTAGAACTAAATTAGTCTATTATAAGCTATTACACACATTTCACTCTTACTAAGTATTACTCATAGCCTTAACTTAGAGCTAATTGTCTATTTAAGGCTCACACAAACACTATATTCAGTCAGTTCTATACCAGTCTTCACTCAGTCTTTACTCTATTCTCAAGCAGTAAGCATTAAGCACTCATTCTAGCCTTTTGCTAGTCTTATCATACAGTTAGCAATAACACGTGTACATCACTGAGTATTATAAATACATTACTGTATTTCTTAACCATAATTAGTGTTAATAAAGTACTTTGTTTAGTGTTAATTCGAATACGGTGTATAAGATATCATCCACTCAGCGGTACTGATTCCAGTGTCGTTAAAAGTTATGCCCCATAATATATGAGACGTAATCCTAGACTTATTTATGAACCCTTACCTGATCGCTGATGAATTGCAATTGATGAAATTGAAGAAACTGTAACTACAGAAGAAAATGGAGAAACTGAAACCTCTGTAGATAATAATAATAATATTATTAAGAATAATTAAAAATTAAATTAAAATAAATAAAATATTTGAAAAATTAAATACTTTTTTAAATTGTTGAACTAACTCCTGGCCACATCCTATGGGATAATAATAGGTCATTGATAATAATAGGCCTAAAGGAAAGTACCTTAGAGAGTTCAACAGAATTTGTTTGGAATTATTAGAAATTATAATTCTTTAACTTTTATATTAATAACAAGAAAAATTTTAATAGTAATTAATTTTTTTATTTTTAAATAAATTTGTATTTATCTACAAATTTAATTTCCATATTTATTATAGCAAAATAATTTCCTTTAGATATATCGGCAGCACATTTTTAAAACACTTTATATATTTTTATATAATTACGATTTTTTATTTAATTATATTTCTTCAAGAACAAGCTAAATATATTATAATGATTCATTAAAAATGAACTGTAAAATTTTATATATATATCTATTAAAGTTTGAGAATAAAGCTAGAAGATAAATTGTTAGTTCGTTGATACATTAGTTTAATATTATTTTTTAAACAAGATCGATACGGTCGTTATATATGACTTTGCAGTTTTTTTTAATTAGTAAGTTTTTAGTCGCACTTTCCATTTTGTTATTTTTCGATATATTTAGATATTTTCGGCTGAGGCCATTCTATTTCGTTATTTTATGAATTTATAAACATTTTCGGAAGATGCCACTCTATTTCGTTATTTTTCGATATTATGAGATATTTTCGGCAGATGCCACTCTAATTCGAAATTTTATGAATATATAGACATTTTCGGCAGATGCCATTCTATTTAGTTATTTTATGAACTTATAGTCATTATTGGCAGATGCCACTCTATTTTTATTTTTAGGAGTATATTTTGTTCTTTATATTGATTAAGGGTTTTTTTGAAGATAGGAGTTTTTTTTATAGAAGATAGGAGTCTATTTTGTTCTTTATATTAATTAAGGGTTTTTTTGAAGATAGGAGTCTATTTTGAAAGTAGGAGTCTTTTTTGATCATTATGTAAATATAGGGATTTTTTTGAAGATAGGAGTCTTTTTTGAATCGAAAAATCCCTTAATAAATATAGAGAAAATTTCTCTTAATAAAAATAAAGGTGTGACGGACAGACCGAGAGACAGACAGACAATGTCAAATCCATATATATGCTTTTGCAAAGTCATATTAATAAATCCAGGTTTGTTTTGTTTAAAAACCTACTTTATTGTTTATTTTTTTAATCTTTCCAATTCAAGCTGCTTTTAATGTATTATAATCTCGAATACATTTCAAAAATTAAAGTCTAAATCGAAAAAAGTTAAAAATTATACAATATTATAATTTTGTTTTAAATCAAACCTTATAGTTATACGATAACGCTAGCATGATTTATTTTTATTGATAATTATATTGATTCTATTTATTTATTTTAAATTTTTATTCAAACATAATCGAATTTTTAATATTAAAACATGGTTTTTTATTTTATTATGATTATTCTTAGTAAAAAATAAGACTTTATCATAACTCTTTTTAAAAAATTTAACTTTTATATACTATCCATTCAATTCATTTAACTTTTTAATAGAAAATTTTAAAATCTAAATTTCTTTAGAGAAATCCTGATACAGTAAATAAAAGAAATATTATTTTAAATGAATTATAGTAAATTACAAATTTGAGTTTAAATTTGCCCAAAAAATTAAACTCTAAATTACTATTTATTTTTTGTTTAAGCAAAAATAGTAAATTTTCAGTTTATAAAATGAAATAATTAGTAGTGTTGTTTTGTTTTGTGTCGTTTTAATAATTTGTATTTTGATTTTCAGTACAAAAGATTTTTAATTTGTTTTTGATTTTTTGATAAAATTTTTATTTAAATTGTATTTTTATTGTATTTTACAGAAATAAAATCATTTTGATTTTATTTTGATTGTATTTTGATTGAATTTTCAGTAGTAAATTCTATTTGGATTGTATATTAATTTTGATTAATTAAAATCAAAAAACCAAAATAATTTTGATTTTTAATTTAATTTCAAAAAGCGATTCAACACTAGTGTTGTGTTATATATTGTTATAGGATATAAACTTAAAATTTCTTTATAATATCAATGACACTATAATAGAAGCGTGCTATTATTCTTGTGTTGATTCCATAAGCTTTAAATGGAGCATTTAAAACTTTAGTTGAAATACAATTGATATAAAAGAAATATAAAAATAGAAATTAATATTAAAATGCAATAAAATTTGAAGGTAAGGATCTTTAAGATCGAGAATCGCATTTTGAGTTCGACTTTTAGTACAGAATGTAATTGACTGTACGCCCATCTGTCAATTATAATGCTGCCACTTATTTAGTTATTACACAGATATATTTATAGAAGAAAAATAATGATATCGGAAACAATGATCGAAAAAGGTACAAAAATAAGATAACATTATTTTTAATTCAAAAGATAGTGACTTTGGAAATAGACGATAACGAATTGTAGAAATCAAAATTACATCAAACGATACTCATTTGAAAGATAATAAAGCAATCGCTTTCGCACCATTATTACATGTCTTCATTTGAATTCCGAATAAATAAAATGACCTGAAATCAATAAATAAATTATACACAATAAAATCGAGTAAGTATTTTAATTGTGAAGCGTCAATACTATAAAACAAGAAAGAGTATGAACATACACAATGAGCTCATTTTATATTATATTAGAAGTTAATTCAATAGAATATACAAAAAATATTTTGTGTATTAAACATTTTTTGTCATTTTAATTTTAGTTTCTATTGTTGGCCAACTATATTATATTTTGTTATTTACGCATTTTGTACTTTTACTAAATATTGTTCTAATGAAAAAAATTTATAGTTTTATAATATATTGTTGTAAATAGCACTTCAGTGAGTATATTATGAATTTTGATTCATTTGAGTTTCTTGATAATATGATTACGAGTGTAAATGGTTTTAACTCGAAAGAGGTTTAAGTATGTTGTTTAAAACAATAGATTTCTAAACTCTTCAAAGGCGGTAAATGTTGTGAACCCAATATTTCAGCGCTGATTTCTATTAATTTATTTTCTCTTTTGTTTATATTCCGTTTTTCTCAATACTGTTCACACTTCTACTCAATTATGCATATATTTAGTTTATTTCATTATTACTAATAGTTTACATTACGCTTAATATTAGATATTGTTATTAATGTAAACTTTTCATGTTTTGGTTAATATTACTCGTTTCCATATTATATTGAAGTTAATACTTGACTTCGTTTTTGCATATCAATCATAACACACGCTTTCAATTTAAGCGCTTTATTGTATTTATTATTATTTTGTGTTAAATTAAAAGTCGTTAATGTTATTGAAGTCAGTGACTTTTTATGGTAAATCTTAGCGTAAATCAACGTATAAGACATCTTGTTATCAGATATCAGTTAGAATAGGCGGTACTGTGTCCAGTATCGCAACAAATTATTAAAATGTCATGGTGTATTTATCCAATCCATTGAAATATAATTAAAAGCTTTAATTAAATATAGTATTAAATAACATATTTGCAGTTAACTATTTTTAGATATAATCAAATTATATGAAAAGAAATTTAAGATTATTCTATTTTCCAACAATATAAAATGATTAAAATCATTTAATTTTTTTAAATACAGTTTAATGAGTTTATAAATATTAAAACAAAACTAAATAAACTTTTGCTTTTATTTAGATAATATAAAGATTTTGAGACTGCTTCTGATTGTAATATCATTTAATAAATTGAATTTAAAACTCTTATTTCAAAACAAATTGTATTTAAAATTTTTAAAAAAAATTGTGTGACCTTTCCTGATTGAAGTCTAAATGATTAATGAGCAGAATTTAAGTATACACTCAATAAATTTGATTTATTATAATGAAATTTTTATTATTAATCAATGTTATATATATATAGTCTTAACATGCAACAGGAGTCTTCAAAACAGTTTAAAATTAGAAATATAAAATATATTTGCAAATGACCAGACCCCTATTTTCATTGTTTATCTTTTATAACTCTATGTGCCACTCCGAAAAAGCGGGATATGCCAGTCAGAAAAACTGATTATGCCACTCAGAAAAATAGATTATGCCACTCAGAAAAACGGAAGTTTTTACTTTTATACAATTGTTTAATTTTTTCACAATATTTTGCTTTTTAATAATGAATTATTTTCATTTTTATCGATTTTTATCCTTTAAACAATGATTTATTTTAAAGAGAGGAGTTTTAATTCCTTAATTAATATAAAGAATAGATAAAATCCCTTAATAAAGAAACTAAAATGTTTTAATTAATATAAAGAAAAATTCTTTTATTATATATAAAGAGTGCACCGACAAACGTCATTTGCAGTCAGATAAAAAATTTTTAAATTAAAAAACACTAGTTAAAACTTATTCATTTGTTTACAGTGCATTAGATATTAATGTTAGAATAAAAGCAATCATAAAAAAATTATCTTTTCACTGGACTAAGTAGTTTCTTTTTCTATTTAGGAATGCAATAATTATTTAACCAATACATAAATACGTAGATTTAAATTGTCCTTAATTCTTTTTCTAAACACAGAGTTAATTATATAATAAATTATACTTAAAATAAGATCAAGTTTGTTAATAATACCTTTGCTTAATGTTAATATTTATTCATTTGTTATGAAGAGTCGTCGAAAAATCAAATTTGTTGATCAAGATTATATTGAATATTTTATCTGATAAATGTTCAGAAATTGAAATAATATATTTATATTCTAATTTAAATAAATTGATCAAGAAAATATTTTGAAGAATTAATAAATTTACATACTGGGTAAACAAAATATTTAAAATTTTACAAAATAATTATTCACATTTATCAATCATTAAGTAAAAATAATAAATGTCTATAAATTTGTATTTTTTAAAGAAAAAACACATACTTTACACTTCCCTCATTGATGGAGGTTTTCTTACCGTTTATTGAAAACATACTTATTTTGGTGTCAATAAAGTATTGTTGTATTTACTTTTAAAAGTAAAATTAAAAGTAGTGGTTTTTTTCTTTTCCTTTTACTTGATGTAAAAGTAAAAGACAAGTAAAATTAAAATTTTTTATAAAGAAAAAGTAAAAGAAAATAAATTTTAAAATTTGTTTAAGAGAAAAAGTAAAATTAAAAAATGAAAGTATATCAATATTATTGTTGATTTGACATTAAAAAGTAAAAGTAAACTTTTTTGACATTTTGCTCGAAGTAAATGTAAAAGAAAAGTAGAATTAAAAAAATGAAAATTGTACAACACTTCATTAAAGCGTATAATTTTGTTTGGACAATCATTTTTAGTATATGTTGAAAAGTGCCAAAATATATCTATAAACTAATAAATATATCACACGAGAAAACAACGAAAAATACCATGAAATATATTTAAATAATTTAGAATAATTAGACTTATTGTTAAACTTTATCTTTAATTTACTTATAATCAAAGTATACATCTTACAAATGCTTTTTATTCTAGTGCAACAAAGTGTTCTTTATAATTACAGTTAATAATCATCCATTTGTCCGATATTGCAACATTTTCACCTACATATAACTTTGGCCTAATCAAATATTTCGCAGTTTTATAATTGAGAGATGGGCATAAATTCTATATGATAAATTAGGAATAAAGCTGTATGATTCGCTTTCGTTTATCCTGTACAATATAAGTATCAATAAAAGAGCGCGGGTAAACTTTAACTGATGTTTCAATATATATCTTAACATTAACAAAGTTTTCTCATAAAACATATTGTTTGTCTCGAAATATTTATTGAATTTGAATGAATCATTTTAGCACAAGTTTTACTATATTAGACCTATCACATGTTAGGGAATTTCTTTCTAAACATTATCAATAAATTTACTAATCATAAGAATTTTGTGACATTCTTTTACGATTAAGTCAAATTTATGATTTAATTTTAAATTCAATTGCGATTAAATATAAACTAAATTGATATTAAAATAAAAATGTTGCTAAAGCAAAAAGAATACAAGTTAAAAATAAACAATAAATAATATATATATGATATTTAAAGATCAGTTAATTATATAAACCTTAATTGGTTATGTTAAATTACTTAAAATGTTTTTAGATGTAATCGAAGCTATTATAGATAAATAATTTTGTTTATATACTTATAAGTAAAATAAATATATTTGAACTACCAATTAAAATATTTGAAATTGAAATACAAATTAATAATTTTAATAAATAACATTGAAATGCCTTAAAAGTTAAAACTTAAAAGTAAAATAAAAATTTAAATTATATTCATTATAAATTCAGTTTAATTTTTAAACCAGCAATTCTGATGAAAATAATTTGTGCATTAAATTATATAAAGACCGGTAATTATACCATCCAATTTGTAAAACCATTATTTTTTATTGTTATAAATAAATTTGCAATTTATATTTATTTACAGTATTATATCAAATAATACAATTTTTTAAATAGGAGATAATTATTTTAAATGGAAGTTTAAATCTAAAGTAAATATTTGAAGCAAATCGACATTGTAAACTTATTGCATTAAATATTTCGGTTAATAAAGGTTAAATAAAACAGTTTTTGTTCTATTAATACATATTGATTTAGCTGTGTTTTTTACTCTTGTCGAATCAACTTCAAACAAAGTGTCTGTAAGGATTATAGTAGTTTTACTATTACATTCATATTTTATTTAATTAATTCTTTTATTATGTATGAGTAATAATGAGCTTAATTCCATTTGGTTGCAAAGTGAAACCTATTATTAATAACAAAATTTGAATAAGAGCAGCAAAATCATTTAAATTAAATTCACTTAAAGCGCGAATTAGTAAAAATTATGAAAAGGATTAAGATTTAAACCGAGAGCTGTCATATAAAATTTTTAGCTCACTTTAACTAAAGGAGCTATTGGATTTGCAATGTCTGTCTGTCTGTCTGTATGTATGTATGTCCGTGGACCGGTCTCTATATTTATTAAGGGATTTTTTCTCTATGTTAATAAAGGGATTTTTTAATAAAATAGACTCCTATCTTCATAAAAAGACTCCTATCTGGCTTAATATGGGTTTTAAATAGGACAAGAATGCGTTTTAAAATGCTAAAAATGGACATAAAATGGACTAAAAATGGGTTTTAAAAGTCTAAAAATTAACTATTTGTTCGTTAAAATGGCTTTAAAATATTAAAAACTTGCGTTAAAATAAATTAAATTATGCTAAAAATAGGATTGAATTGAATAATCTATTGTTTAAAATAACATTATTATAACTATTTTGAGTTAAAACAAAACACACTCGTAATCATATTATCATATATAATACTTTTGAGTATCCGCTTAACAACAATTTATGTGATGTTTACTCGACGAGTGCTAAAACAAAAATGAATCAAAAATCATAATACACTCACTGAAGTGCTATTTACAACAATATACAATGTATTATAAAAGTAACAATTTTTTTCATTTAAACAATATTTAGTAAAAGTTATAAGTGCTTAAAAATAAAAATAAAATATAGTTGTGCAACAATAGAAACTATAATTAAAATGACAAAAAATATTTAATACACAAAAATTTTGGTATATCCTATTGAATTAACTAATAATATAATATAAAGTGAGCTTATTGTGTATGTTCATACTCTTTCTTGTTTTTATGTTACTGTTAATTTTTCTTTTCTTTTACTTTTACTTTTACTTTTAAAAGTATATTAATTCTACTTTTCTTTTACTTTTACTTTCAAAAGTCAAATCAACATTACATAAAATTAAGGCTTTCGGCGTTTTGTAAATTCTCAATCTGCACCAAAATTCAAAAATCAGTTATTAAACCGAAAACCGCCACTAAATTGCAAACGAATGAAAAAACCGCGGTTTAAACCGCAAACTAATTTAATAGTAATTAATTCGATTATTAAACTATTTTATATTACTAAAATCACTTTAATTTTGTTTAAATATTTTATCTTAATTAAATAATAATGTTATTTAAAAAAATTAGTTATAGATTTAATAGATTATGCAAATATAGTTTGAAAGTTGAATACATGTAAATTTTACTACTTTATAATTAATTGCATGCAATAGATATGATCATCTGTTAAAAGTTAATGATTAACTCGCAGAAAAATCTTAACTTTAATTTTAACATTTAATAAGTATGTTAACTTTAACTGCAACCTTATTAACCCCAGAGTTAATCGGTTAACTTATAATTATTTTTTAAACAAATTTTTCGTAAATAATATTTAATTCACTTCAAAAATCAATTTTGGTAACAAATATAAGTATTTAAACTCTTATTAGTATTGTTTACAGTTAAAAAGGTTTACGGTTAACTTTTGTAATATTTTTAACTCTTACCGGTTAAAAATATCTCAACTTTTAATTGAACTTAGTATAAAATGTTTGACTTTTAACCTTAACATTAACCAGTTAACCGTTAAAGTTAAAAGTTAACCATTAAAAATGCTCTTCTCTAGCATATATTCATTAAAAAACTTATGCATTTTATTCGTTCTGATTTTTTAAGGTAATTTTTGGAAGATATAAATGTTTAATATCTAATAAAATTTGAATGTAGGTTTTCCTGTTTAACCGTGGTTTTTTGAATATTTTTTCAAACCGCCAAAAACCGCAAAAAAATTTAAAAAACGAACCGTAACCGCACCAAAATTACAAACCACGGTTTAGCGGTTTAGCCGCACCTCCGGAAGCTTTACATAAAACCATTACAAAAATATTTTTTGCATTTTATTTTCTCATAGACAGATATTTAGGAGATATCTCGTTCAACACTCTGAACCTTTTCAATACTAATGAACATAATGTTTTAGGATTTAACATAAGTATTGAAAAGGTTCAGAGTGTTGAACGAGATATCTCCTAAATATCTGTCTATGAGAAAATAAAATGCAAAATACGGTAATTGTGCATAGAAATGAAAACATTACAAAAAAACTAAAATCATAGTGCATTTTATTGATAGATGTAAGTCATTAGAATTTTATAACATTTACGGTAAGTCACAAAAAACTTTTAATTTTGTGTTAATAATAATTAGATTAATAGATGTCGAATGTTCTCTATAATTTATTTACGAAATCAATTTGCTAATAGCATAGCAAATTAATTCTGTTTTCAATAACTTATTTTTTAACGGAAAATATTTTTCAATTGACTAAAACAGTTTTAATTTTTAATAAATTTTACGGATTTAAGGGAAAGCATCTAGAATTTTAACTTTCATTGATTTTAAATTTATATTTAAATTATCTTAATTAGTAAATGATAATAAAGCTATTATCCAATAAATGTTACTTTCTTTTCTGATGTAATAACAGTGAAACAAATAATATTTAAGTAATTAAAACGCAAACTCACGCATCGCTACATTCATAGAATTGTAATGAATGTTAAGATTCAAAAATTATTGGCTAAGTTTAGAAATACTTGAAAAATAGAAAGAACCGACAATAATAATGGTTGCGTTTTGCAGTGGTATTGCCATCGCTTTAATAGTTGTTGCGATCACAGCTTATTTTCTGTAAGTATTTTTTCTAATAATTAATAATAACAAAAATGCGTTTTACATTGTGTTGTGATATATATGTAATTTGGCAAAAATTTTATTTTAAATCAAAAAATTTTATTTCAAATATTAATTTTTTAGTGGTAGCAAATTAAAAGGACGCAAATATGACATACTTATTATGTGTTGGCTAATAATCAAAGAGTTTTCACTTAATGTTTTCAATGTGAGACGAAAATATAATGGAAAGAAAGATCTGACTGGAAAAGTAGTTGTGATTACTGGTGCCAACACTGGTATCGGAAAAATAACTGCGAAAGAGATTGGAAGACGTAATGCGAAAGTGATTATTGGATGTCGTGATGTGGA
>JAQGAW010002672.1:0-14515 GCA_034698025.1 Phthiracarus crinitus | reverse complement strand
TATTTAAAGTAAATATTATATTTTTTTATTTCGTAAATATTTATTTATATTTAAATAAATATTTTGTGCTTCCTTGCATATTATATTATTGATGCACAAATAGATTTATGCTTCTAATTTATGAAACAAAAAAGTAGCAAATGCTATGGTTTTGATTCTATAGTTATTATGCTTGAATATATCAATTCCTCTATTAAATTAATAAATAGCAAAGTTATGCTCTATGCTAATTAAAGATCAAGAAATATCAATTTTTAAGTACGGATTTGGTAAATATTTCGAATTAATTTACATATATTTAATACAATTAATTTATACATACTAAGCTTATTTTTGGGCAGTTTGTTAGATAATATAAGTTACATACAGAAGTAGTAAAGTTAATAAACTCAATCACATAAACATCTGTTTTTTCAATGCAATTAATTATTATCATTTATTTATTAGCTTTATTTAATTTGTGGCGGCCTTCAAAAAAAATGCTCAAAAAGAGGTCTATAAATATATCATTATTATCTCCTATTTCTAACCGTATTTTTATTTTATTCTATGGATTTTGCCACAAAAAAATTGTTTAGTTATTTGTAGTCAAGTAATCATAAAAGCAATTGTTCAGGTATAGAACCCATTAAATATAATAGTTAGGGATTATAAACATACCCTAAAAATATGTATACTTGAACTGATGAACGATTTACTATAGAAATTATTTATTTTAACCGTCAATACTAAGCTATAGTAGCGAACAAACGTTATACGTATGTACGAGGTATTTGGGTATTTAGCGTTCATATTCGGTTCATCAAACTTATTTTCATGTTATACAGCACTATATAATAAAATTAAAAGTTATTAAAAACATGATAACATAGTTTTACATTTTACATCATTAATTAATGTTTAACTTCAATCTTTATTTGAATTAATGTTTCATAATTTATTAATAACGTTAAACTATAATCTTTGTGGACATATATATTAACATTAACTCACAATTACATAAAACAGTTAGTGTTACATCAAATCACATTAAGCATTATTTTTAGAATTACTTTCAACACAAATAACCGGTATTTAATTAATTAATCGTAAATTATTTAATAAAATATATATTAATAATGTAAATATATATTAAACAAATATTCAAATGCCCAAAAAACTAAAAAATAGTTAAATTAATAAAGATCTATATTTAGATTTGATATTTTAAATGCAATTAAAAAATAAATGCGAGATAAAATTTGATCATTAAATCTCTTATTTCTCTCCTAAAACATAACTTAAATAAATGCTCATAAATACAGTAATTATAATCAATAATATGTCAAAATTTAATCGACGAAAAATACGTCAAAAGGATAAGCAAAATCAAAACCAAATCGGAGTATAAATGAAATATAAAGCGCATATATTTCGTTAATTTGAGTAAAAATGAGACAAAAACCACGGAAACGATACGATATGATCGTAATCAGCGATTACTGATTGGGTGTGGACTCTCCGCCAACCAATACACTGGTGAGCGTAGTTGTGGTCAGATCTGATAAAGCAATGCCAGCGCTGGTTGCGAACACTTCCGAGCTGTTGTTAGCGGTCATGTTAGACGCGTTACCATCAATAGTGGCAGTTTGGTCGCACTTCGGCGTCACAGCGATGATCACAATGGCGCCAATCAGTATCGCAAACCACATCACCCAAAACAGCACAAACAGGAATAGTCTGAGTCGAACCCAAAACGGATCGTTAGCGTACTGTTTCAGCTCTTCCTTAGACATGCCAACACTTGTCGGGTAAGCGGCGTTAACGTCAATCTTCAACTGACCATCAGTTGACGCAGACGTGAATTTCACCTTTGATGGCGACGCCAACTCATCCTCGTGTGGGTTCAAACGCTCTTTTGCCGATATTTCTTCGTCCATTTCGTACGACTCGAGAGCTGCTGAATCGGATTTAGATTCCATAGTTGCGTATAATTAAATCGATATAAGTATATACTGTATATGGATATATATGTGGGTAATTGAATCAATCAATTAATTTGATTGCTATTGGATGTAATGGTTATCAAGCATTGGAAAGCCTATAGTCATATGCCTGTGTGTATGCGATGCGTGTATGTGCACAATATGTGTACGTATCGACGCATCATTACATCACATCACGTGACACCGATGTTTTAATTCATTGAAAGCTAGAGCTGTTCACTGTCTGTAAATACTGTTCACTATAATTAGTAATTGGATATCAATTTATCACATTGTAAAATAAGTAAAAATTAAAATTAGAACTTATTCTAAACAAACAAAATAATTATTTTAATTTTTAAAATATTTTATTGAAGCGAATATATTTTTGTGGTTAAATAGTGTAGTGTTTAAGTTATTATAATATAAACTTATAATACAGTATATCATACATTAGGCTATAGAGTATTAGAGGTTGTAATAACTCTTATGAAGAATTGAATGAACCAAATATGAAACACAAGCGAATATGTTTTTTGATTAATATGATATATTAAAATAGCATTTTATTACTGGTTTGAATAACGGTATCATATCATGAATCGAAACGATGTCAGCTTCAAGTAAAATGCATTATCAGATCACACTGATATCGATTGGCATTTAATTATTTTTATAGTCTACTCAAATGCAGGTAAACTTGAAGCTCTTATAGATTATAAGACTTAACAATCAATAAAACGGTAATATTAAACGTATAACAGTATCTGATATTCATTGAACAGAGCGATGCCATCAAAGCTGTTTTTAATACCATTATCGCTGTCTCTATTAATAGTTTTTGGACCGTTTCTGCTGTAAGTCGCTATCAATTTTGATTTTTTACTTTTATTTATTCATATTTTTATAACAATTATTTTTAAATTGTAATCATTATATTCTGTCAATTTTCTTTAATTTTTTTTTGCTATAAGAAATATGGGATATTCTACGTTTAATCATTGTTGAAAATTATTCGTTTTAAAGCTTTTATGCCTGATTTTACGGGTACTAGAAATTGGGTCTAATTTAACTCGCTATTAATGTTTCACTAATTATATAAACGTAATTTAATTTTTCTATAAGTTTAAATGAGTGCGTTAAGTGGATAATGATGTATTTATTCATTTATGTCGTATGAATAGAAACATTTGCATTAAAAATAAAACAATTGGTTATTTTCAGATTTTTCAAATATTTAAATTCCCTGTAAGAGTCAAATCATTCAAATTTATCGATAACTTTATTTTGAAAATTTTCGGCTAACAAGTTAGGGTTGATTTTGATGAAAATTTTTGCATAATTTTCACCAAACATTTTGAAAATGTTTAACTGAAACTTTGCATTCTTATTACTAAAAATTTTTGTAAATAAAAAAATCGCAAAGAGCCAAAAATATTAGAATAAAAGCAATGGTAATTGTATGGTATATAAAAATAGAGCTATAATTTTACTATAATTACGTTTAAGATTGCAAAAGTTAAAAAAAATACGACAAAGTAAAAGTAAAAAAGTAATTCTATGAGCAAGAATTTTCAACATTTATTGCTATTGATTTATTTTTACTACATCTATATTTTACTAAATTTATCTTTTGATAAGTCTTTTAAAATTTAGCGAATATAACGATTGTCTGAGACCGATCGTTAAATTTAAAACGAATATTGAAAGTCGTTTTATATCTCACGTTTCTGTTAATTTTTTTATCTCTCTTTTTCTTCAATATATTTTTACAAAATTACTTTTTTAACCGAAATTTTTAAATTAAATAAATTAAGTAAAAATTCCCTAAATAATGATAAAATGTTTATTATAGGCCTTTATTGTAAAACAATAAGGAAAATAAGGAAAATACCATATCTGTAGCCAATTTAGACGAAAATTATCCCAAACTCATCTGATTTAGTTTGAGATATTGCCTTTAATTTTGGAAAATAACTTATACTGTAAATTTACATAAGTTGATCTAACGAGCAAGTGATAAAAAGTGGAGCTAAAAAGATCATTTTTTGTGTAAATGTGTTTAATTAACAATATTTATACCTCCTTTTTATCAAATATAAAACTAATTAATAGAGATCCAAACTGATATGGATGGGATGGGAGGGAATGTTTCATTAATTGAGCCTAAGCACATCACGCCTAAGATGGGTCTAATTTCGAATAATCATATAAAATTTGAATTTTGAAAAAATTATTATAATACTTTTACAAATATATGAATTTTAAAAAATTAATACTAATTTTAATGCTATTTTGGAAAGTTTTTGAGGTAATATATAGCTCAGTTTGATATTTTTGGATCTCAACTTCCTGTAATTAATTGTAACATTTCGCTTCTATATTTGGTTAATAATACAAAATTTTTGATAGTGTTGTACTAAATGTACGTTTTGTTATAGTTTATAAAACTTTATTATATATAACGTTACAACTTATAATTATTCATTTTTTTCATTTTATATTCGCTAAATGTTTTATTATATTATTCACCCAAATAATAATGTAAATATTATTTATATTAATAAAACTGGGATAAAAAATTAATTGATACATGTGATTACTACGTATTACGTAGTACGTAATATTTTGAATATTGAAATATATCTTTGACAATAACTAACTTATAAATATACATAATTTTCATTTTATTTTATTTAATACTCTTTATCTTATTATTGAGCATAGAATCTAACTTTCACAGTATAATAGTAATAATAATAACAATAATAAGTTATTGTCTCTGCTTGGAAACAGTTAATATTTATATGCCACTCAAACTTGTTTATTGTCAAATTTGAACACGAATGGTGCTTACGATATAATTAATTATTAATAAATTGTTGTATTTATCTATCCTAACGTGACTATAATTTTGTCACAAATTCATGTATAAATTAAGAAACTTGTACCTATACTTTGAAATTAGTAGTGGACACACTCAGCGCTTAAATCTTAGCTTCGCTTTTTAGACGCTTTCGAGAGCAAGTGAAGGTGAATTTTTTTTTGTAAAATCCAAATTTAAAATTTAAATTAATATTTTATTCAAATTTTCAAAATGTAGTTTTTTGTAATAAATTTTGTCATTTAAAAGAGACACTAATTAGCCAAAAAATACTTTAGAGCTATTCTATAAATTAAAATTATAAAATTTTATATAACGATTGGTTTGGTTGTTCCATAGAACACCGTCCTTATTGTAAAATTATATTTTTAAGTTCTAAGAAGTCATTCTGGCAATTCTGTTACAAAGTTTGCTAAATTATTAATTTAAAAAGTTTATTGTGGATTACAAATTTTTATTGGATTTATATTTAATATATAAAACACTTTTGTTAGTTTATACAAATTTTCAAACATTTTTAAAACTTTTAAAAATGTGAGCGAAATCGCACGAAAGAGATCAGCACTAGACTTGTAAATCAATTGACTTTTCTGAACACGACCCCACCCGACAAGTTTATAACTAAAAACTTAATAAATTAAAAATTTAAGTAATTTTACAATTTGTTATTATCATTTAGCTTATAAATTAAATGTTTATTATAAATCCTTCGGGTTAGCACTAAAAATCCGACCCAAACCCGACAGCTTTAATGCCCGAACCCGACCCAACAAATTTTTCGGGTACGCGACCCGAACCCGATTATAAGTCTAATCAGCACGGAACATATTCTATCATTTTTTGTGAAATTGTTATTTCGTGACAATTTTATTATTATCATGCGTAAAACTTTTCTTTTTATCAATTTAAAAACTTTACAATTCACGTCTTTTAAGACGAAAAAATTGCTTATATTCTTCAATTGTCTTTTTAACCCATCGTTAATTATCATTTTATACAATTTACTAATTTAACAATATTTCTTTCTTTATTGCAGATATTCTTTAATTCATAAATTTGATCCAATTCTGCTTAAGGATCACTTTTCTGTGTATGCTGTTTACCACATTTATTAATTAAGGATAATTTTTAATTATTTTGATTTAAAAAAATATACTTTTCCATATTCGCTAGTTTAACACATCACACAAATATTGCTAAAATATTTTGAGTTAAAGTTAATACATTTAAAAACGTTTGACAATATTATATTTAAAGTTAGAAACGCATTATTATGAATGATACTGTAGTGAGACTATAAAAACATTACTATTCAAAGTTAATATAAATTTTATTTGTTATTATTGTGATTCTTTAGTGTAATCCTAATCTTTAATTAATTACAAAATAATAGGTTATCAGTAGCGGAATACTTCGATCATATAAACGTTACGATACCATATATTAGTGAAACGGGAGAAAATCCACCCGAGGCTGCAATTTTTACTTATCTATTTAATATTGGATCTGTTTTGGTATCATTTACGGTATACTTTCGGTACAAAATATTTTTGGTCAAACAACATGAGTGGCATTTAAATGCTAGAAACACAAACAACGAAAAGAGCGGTGATGTGCTTAACTCACATTTCTTTAAACTATCGCATTCCGAGCAACAACTGCTATTGAATTCCTTATCTTTGTTATGCGGTATACTGACTGTAGTCGGTCTGTCAATAATTGGCAATTTTCGCGCATCGGAAATGAATATTACTCATAATTTCGGCACTTATATGACTTGTCTGTTTGGTTCGATCGATGTGGCAGTTCAGTCAAAGATCGCGTACGACAATAAACGCGCGAATGTCTCGTTAAGTCGAGTTATCGTATTATGCATTATTTTGCCAAGTTTTTTGGGATACGTATTTATACGCAACTATTTCGTGCATTTGGTGTTTGTCAACACCAAACTCAGTGACAAATTTATTCATAACACTTCTGCGATATGCGAATGGATCGGATTCTGCATGTTTGGCCCGTTTTACGCTACTTTTGTATCCGAATTCAAAGATATTAAAATCGCCAAATTTGTTATTATACTCGATAGTAACGATAATTCTATTGAGAAAACTCAATAATAAATCTACTAATAGACGATATTATAATATAAGCTTATATATAATATAATTTTAATAAGAATCGCTATTCAAAATTACCATTTTATACTTTTGATTTAATTAATTTTAGATCTTAATACTTAATAAGCGCTCTTTATATATAATTAATTCAAGATAATTATTCGATAAATTTACAGAATGAAACGAATGAACAAATTTATGTCTCAATAATAATTTGCTCATTGATTTATCTTAAACTATTGCTTTTATTATTTATACGTAGACTTACAGTATTTCTGATAATGCTATAAATTTAAATTTAAAATTTAGAAAGGATTACTTACCGGTAATTATATTTTCAATCTTTTTCAGTGAGATTTTTAAATTTTTATTCCAGATTTGAAAGTTTTTATATTTTTTAATTGATATTTTGTTGTTAATAATTATTTATGTTTTTAAAGCATAATTTAAATATACAATGTATTCATCAGTATTAGTTGTTGTTAATCAAGTTTTTAAATATTATGTAATTCTTGTTATATATGCGATTGTTATTCTGTTATAAATATTGATTATAAATGTTTTGATTGTTGAAAAATAATTAATTTTTTCGAAATAAACAAAATGCAGATTATGTTCCTGTAATTGATTTTTATAGGTTTATATAACTTAATATTTGGATAAAATTGAATAAATCTAAATTAAAGATTTTAACTATTCAAAACTTCAAATTAGTTTATTTTCATGAACCAAATGTTTTCCTGAATATATGCAAAAAATTTGGGTATCAATTCACATTAATTTTAAGAATAGTTCTATTGATATTAAAGTTTCCTATAGATATATCTACAAAGATTCTTTATAACACTATAACACTGTTATCGAGTCTCCCATTCCACCTCTAGTACAATAAAACAACCCTACCAGGACCTTACCCAACACCACTCGCCCTCTACTCTAGACCACCCTGAACGTGATCACATTCTTCATACATGGGAGAAAGAAACTTACACGAACAAACAAAAAATGAACTCATTAAAAATAATTTATAAAGATATCGGTGAAATTTTTCCGCCTATTCACTGAAAGGGTCAACACCGTCAGTCCAAATACTTGCACTCTTATTTGCGTATGTAGAGTGCGAAACGGGCCCCCGATTTTTAAATGTTCGGGCCATTTATTAAAAATTCTTGTCGGGCCAGTATTTTGTTCAAAATATTAAAGTCCAAAAAAGATTTAAATTTTAAATTTATTGATATAATATTAATAAATCTGTAAAATTTTATTTCATATTAGAATATTTTTCAAGTCTAAAATATCCATTCTTTACTGCATTCATTATTTATTAGGATTTTAGATATTAATTTTTACAGTTTTTATAACTTTAATAATTTTTTTATATAAGGGCCTATAGGGCTTTCCGAATTTATAAAATTATATGTCGGGCTTTTGTCTGGTTCGGGCCTAAAAATCTTTATGATTTCGCACTTTAGTGTACAGAATCCAGTAGTGTAAAACAAACATAGCTCTTTATATTTATTTCAATCCAAATATGAGTATTTAACGTTAGATAATTCTGTAATTTTGGGTTAAGCTTAAAATTAAGACTCTATACTATTGATTGAAAATATTATAATATTCAATTCCGCTAACGTTTTACTAATAATAATCTCAAATATTCAAAACTCTAAAAGGAATTTAGTATTAGTATTGCTACTCATATATAAAGATTATTTTTAAAAATATTCGATTATTTGTTATTTATAAAGAGAATTAATCATTAAATTGTAAATTATTTGTTAATAAACTTACTTATTTTTAATAATCTTACCAAAAATGGATAACGTTTTGTAATTATACTTTATGGAGGTTTGATATCAACCAATTCTTTTTACTAATTTTTTTTTGACTAGAATTGATTTTTTATTTAAAATACGGTATATTTACATTGTAAATAAAATTTAATTTCATGAATTTAAACTTAAGATATGATATTAGAAAACTAACTGTAAAATTATATTTTTTATAAAATGATAAAAAATTTCTAAATAAATATTTAATATGCTTATAATATAACATTTTTAACCATTTCTTTCGTAAAATTGAGTTTGGATTTCTTCTGCTTTAATTGACGAATTATTTTTATATTTGTGCTCAAGTTTTATATCATTTTGATTATTATCCTGATTTTGGTCAATAATTTGATTATTTTTTTCCTGTTCTTCAATACTTTGAACGCTTTCTGTAATACCGTGACCGTAATCTATATTATTTGGATTCTCATATTCTTTTTGTTCGTTTGCTTTAGTGTCTGATGTGTATTGATTTTCCGCATTTTCTTCATTACTCTGATGTTCGTTAATCTCAGTTTGCTTTTCACGATTTTCTTGATTATTCTGTTCTTCGCTTTTTTCACTGTTTTGTTGTTTATCGTTTTCCTGATTATTCTCATTATTGTGTTCAGGATTTTGTTTATCATTAGTATCACTATTTTCATTCAGTTTATCAGAGCTTTCTTTTATGTTCTGTTCTTCTGAATATTCATTATGTTTTTCCGAATTTTCCGTAAAACTTTGGTCTTCATTATTCTCATTTAACTTTTCATGTTCTTCGTTATGAATATTTAAATTGTCATTATTTTGATCATTTTGGTCGCTTTTTTCATTATTTTGATTATCTTCGTTATTGTTATCGACATTATCTCTATTTTGATTGTCATTAAAGATTTCATTATTTACCGAAAGATCAATTTTATTAACATCATTATTGTTAGCACTGTTTTCCAACTGTTTTCTAAAATTTTGCTCTTTATTTAGAATCTCGTTGCTATCATAGTTATTCTGATTCTCGTTTATATTCTCATTATTATTCTGAATATCATTATTCATTTGATTCTCTTCATTAAGATTCTGATTGATTATATCTTCTTTATCCTTATAATCAGTTTTATCTTCAAGTTTTGAGTTAAGATCTTCATTACCGTTAACCGATAACGTATTTTCTTTAGTTTTTATAATTTGTTCGTCAATATTGTCATAAAAGTTCGCTTTATTTTCGAAATCCCTATTTTCCACTTTAATGACGGGATAAAACCTTGTGAACGCTGGAGCGCTGGCGAAAAATACTGACGCTATGATCACTGTTATTATGGACACTAGTATTATATAAGGAACTAAACGAATAAACTTTATCATCTTTTTATTGCTTAACAATTGTTATATTTATTATTTTAATTATTTATTAAACTTGTTCTTTCAAAAACATTTTAGAAAAGAATTATTTCACATTATTCTGTTCTTTTGTCGATGCAAAGCAAATTAATATTTCAAAACACTTTCTCACAGTACGTAATTGAATTGAAATAATTTTTATATCATAGGAATAGTAGTGTCAAAAGACGTTTTCGCTCGTATATAACTTAGCATTAGTAAATTCATGACAATTGGCCATAAAATGTTTCTTAGAGACAATATATTATTTTTATATCTAATTAAATAATCTTAAATGAATTTTGTATTTCTCTTATGTATTATGGAAGGAACATTAAAATCACTTTATTTGGAATATTTTATTAAAACTAAATTTTCATTTATTACAATTTGAGCTTTTAATTACTCGTAACTTATTCTTCATATTTTTCTAGAATTAATTAGTTTAACGCTTTTTATACTTTTCCATCACTGTTTGAGTGTCTCTACTTTTGTTATCAAATTGTGTCGTAAAAGTTATATTACTTTTCATTTTGATATTTCGTACTTATCTTTTCGTATTTATTTTAAAATTTATTGCTTGTAAAATAGTGATAGTCAGTGAAAATACATTAAAACTGCAATACTATGAAAATTCAGTAACTATTGTGAAATCATTTGTGAAAGTTTCAATAATTCAAATATCATGTAAGGTATATCAAAGTATATAAAAGAAATTAAAATCCTTAGTTGTAAAACTTTGCTGTAAATATACAGTACTTAATCATATGATAGGTTTTATACCATAGCAACATACTATAAATTCAATCACTTCTCTATCGTTTGATTATAATTATAACAATTAAATGAAGTACTAATATTTACAGTAGTGTTTATTAATCACTATTTTAAAATGCAAAAATTAATCGCATTTAATAGTGTCATTCATATGTTAGTTTTTGAACTTAAATCGTTACATATTAATTGTAAACTTTGACGCGTTAAATGTATCGCAGATTGACGAGTGGATGCGTTCCAAAGATTGTCTGATCAAATGATATTTATATTTATTGTATTATTTTGCTAAATGATATAATTTACACGATTAATATAATTTTTGAACACTCAATAGCTTAGCAACGGTTTGATACTAAAGAGATATACTATATTATTAAGCTAAAGCATGACTTAACACGTTTCCTGTTTTCTTATTAATTACAGCGAATTCATATTTGTATAGTGCGTAAGAATTTAATGCATTTTTAAACATTAATGTTTCGCAGCAATTTGAAGGCAAATGTCAATAACGTGAAGCAAAAAGGAATGTTTTATACTCTATAAACAGAAATTAGTTTAGTAATTAAATACAGTACAATTCATTACGTGTTAATTTTTAGTTGCACTTTCAGTAACTTTTTTTTATTAACTTTGGAATTTCATTTTATTGTGTATTAGGATTTTCATTATCGTAATCGTTATAATTCAGCATAAACTCATTTTATCTGATATGTTATTGTTTTCGTGTGAATCAGCTTTTTTATTAAACAGTTTGTTTTAATCTACATATATTGAAATAATACAATAGTTGTGTTGTTGTTGCCATATAAACAAATAAATATTGAAATAAAATTATTAGAATAAATCATAGGTGTCTAACATATTGCTGGACACGAATTTTTTCTATAAAAACGATAAATATATAAAGATAGTAAAAATATTATTACAATATATTAAAATTAATAACTTTTTTGAGTTTCATAGTAATGAAACTCAAGTATTGTAGTGTTTGTTGATAGCGTTACGATAAAGCTGTTACGAAAACAAATATATTGAATTGTGTCCGCATTTTAATTGAATTTGAAGGAAATAGTGTTCCAGTTTATTATTTTAGATATAATTAGAACAATGAATTATATTTAACTTATCACCGCTCGTTAATCTGTTAAGTGGAGGCTATTTATTGAGTTTTTCTTATAAATATGCTTTATTTTATTAAATCAAAATTTATTACTCCGAGATTACAGTGAATAAATAAAATTCTTTGCGTATTATTTGTCGACAAAAAGTTTAGTGTTATGGACCTGTAAATCTAATGTTATCTGAATGAAAAACAATGAAAGTGATTCACGCATTAATTATTTGTTTTCTACCTGTAATGCATTGCATATAAGGTATTACTATGAAACCATGAAACAAACTCAATAACTTTTATAGTTCTACAGAACTTGATAACTTTCATGACTTTTAATGCTTCAAATTCAAATTATTTCACGCATTGCTTGCTTTATGATTATATTTATTAATTAATATTGCATTTTACGAGTTTATATTTTAATTAATTATTTTAAAAAAGTTTGATATAAGTAATTGATGCGAAGTAAGATTTGTATTATTCGTGTGATGTTATCTTATTGTACGAATTAATTCATCAAAAAACAATTCTTTTAAAAGTTAATCAAAGTTTAGATTGAAAGCATGGAACAGATAAACGAAAAAAGCTATCATATATCGAAAACTGCGAAATTTTTTCACGAATTACTCCATTTAAATGTGAAACTTCAACGCATACAAAATACCACTTTTGACGATCAAAATGATGAATATGTGGAATCATTGGCAGTATTCGTATCAATACCTATATTTGTATTGATAATTGTTTTGCTCATTTATCTATTTTATTCAATATGCGTATGCCTTTGCGGCACAAGTGATAAAACCAAGAAAAATGTGGACAGCAAAGCGTGTAAAGTTTTTATGTTCATTTTCGCATTATTTTGTGGCGCAACGTTTATCGTTGGGCTCATTGGTTCGTGGAAAATACATAACGGCATGAATACTGTCCATAACTCTACAGAAGACGCCGCAAAACTATTCAATTCGATCAAAAATGATACTAAAGTATTATCGCAAACTGTTAATGTGACAGAAGAGGTTAAAGCTATAAATAGTTCGCTGAATTCTGTCATACCTGGTGGTCTCGATTCAATATTGTATAATAGTTTAAATTTAATACTTGAGTTTACAAACAAAGCCAGTCATAACATATCGGATGTGTACAATAAAATGCAATCCGCAGATATTGATTCAATTCCTGAATACGTCAAAAAGTATGAAAACTATCGCTGGATTTTTACATTCATTATTGTGGCTGTTTTAGCACTGATTGGTCTATCGTTTATATGTGTGATCTTTTCGCGATGTTTTCTAATAATGTTTACGATATTCGCTTTAATAGCTTTAATCATTTGTATGCTTCTAATGTCTCTTACGTTTGGTCTAAACGTGGCCTCATCTGACTTTTGCTACGAAGCAAAGCCGTATATTAAGTCTAAAATGAATGGAATGGTGGAGAAGACGATCACTGAATATTACATAGAATGTCCTCAAAATAATAACGCTGAAAGTCCTTTCAAAGATTATATCAATGAAGCTGAAGATGCTTTGAATAATCAAACTAAAAAATATATTTCTCTATTTAATTCCAGTTTTTCGAGTATATGTCCATCTATTCCTCAATGCAGACCAGTTTTTAATCAAACCATTATGAATATTATGAATATTTCAAGTAAAGTTGATCAGACTAGTGCTCAGGTTAAAGATTTGAGGGATTTAGTTGATTGTCGAAGAATTAATGATGATTTCAACAATTCGTTGACAGCGTTTTGTACTGATATTTTTGAGGGACTAGTCATGACTTTTGCTAATGCTTTGTCCGCATCATTCGCTTTCATTATAATCGTGTTTTGCTCAACATATACCGCGCATTAATTCCACAATCAATTTATTAAATTATTATTATTATTCAAAAATATTTAATTTTGTTTTAAAAGATATTATAATTTTTTAATGTAAATATTGGCAAAAATAAAATTTTATTACTAATTTACTAATTAATTTGATTTTTTTATCTGACTTTTCAGATATATGGATTTGGGATTGTCTGTGTGTAGACACTATATTTATTAAGGGAATTTTTCTTAATATTAATTAAGGGATTTCTTTTCAAAAAAAGACTCCTATCTTCAAAAAATCATTGTTTAAACGAAAAAAATCGATAAAAATGAAAAAAAATTCATTGTTAAAAAGCAAAATAATTTTAAAAATTGTTAAAATTAAAATATTTGGCATATTCCGTTATTTTATGAAGAAATATCTGTAAACAGTGACAAAAAATTGAATTTAAACAGATTAAACTGCGGCATATTCCGTTATATTGTGGCACATTCCGTTATAATTAAATTTGTAGTGTATCCACGCGTAGGTAGTAGTTGTAGACCAGTATGGGATGAACGCCACCGAAGAGTAACTCAGTTACTGCTGAGGAAGAATACGATCCTGAAGAATGCTTACCACAAGAACCACGTGATATGAAACCACGCTTCA
>JAQGAW010002671.1:0-14517 GCA_034698025.1 Phthiracarus crinitus | reverse complement strand
AAATATGATTTTGTCATCAAATGACAAATATTGTAATATATATTCACATAAATCATCACAAAAACGATCAAAACTGTATTTACGATTACTGTTAATATTCATTGTGGACTGTTTTAGTGATTTATTTATTACGCAAAAATCAAATCAATTAAACACATTTGACAACAATTCATAATAAACCCAATGACACGTGTATTACAGTTGTACTGCGCATACGCTCACACATACAAGGCTTGTATTACAAGGCTTGTAATACAAGTATTACGTATACTGTATTATAGTCAACTAATTTATACTGACATCTTTCTGTTGAAAACATAACTTATCATAGATTTCAAAAGTTTTAACATCAGTTTTTAATATAATAATTTAATTCAATTTAAGTCTACTGAATACGTATCAAAAAACACGATGAATATCATCAAATCCACACTTTTAGTTAAGATAATAGTAAATAACATATAAAAGTTAGGTTAGTATATATTAATAAAACAAAGGCAAATATGAAAAAATTCTAGAAATATACCGGTAGTGATATGACGTAAAGTATCATATCATTTAAATTGTGCGTACTCTTAGATGAGTTACATTACATCGATAAAAATAAAACAGTACCGAACAATACTCATTGCGTCGGAAGTTATTTAATGAAAGCGCAGACAATTGAGAATTTTTAAAGTTTTTGTAAATTAATAAACTAGAATTAATATAATATAATACACAAACACGTGATTCGATGAAATTCATAAATAAATTAATAATCCGTAATAAAAATGGTTAGAATAATATATATTACATGACTTAATAATTAAAGAGAGATTCAATTTAAAAATATGATTATTTTGGTTTTTTTAATTTTAAAATAAAAAGTTTTATAAAATTTCAATCACTTATAAAAATCTAGATCTAGACTTAAGAATATTAATATCTACTTTTTAGGAACGACTGCAGCACTCAATAAAATTAATTTAATAAAACATTTAGAAAGTCTGGAAAAATTAGAAGTTTTGAAAGTTAATCGCAATGATTTGCCGAATTATAACGACGTTCTTGCTGTTACTGATAGTATCGTATCATTTATCAATAATTGCTTAAGTATTCGAAGAATTTGTATTGATTTGCCAATTTCTAACATTACTATAATTGAAGAGTATATTCAACGTGATAATAGAAAAATAGAAATTAATAAATAATAAATTTTATTACATAAAATCATATTAACATTATTATATACTGTATTTTAAATTAATCGAATCATAAAAGCTATTCATTTACTTTGATTGTATCAAAACTTTAATCCAAGAATACTATTCACCTTTTCTTTGTGATACATTTTACCAGCAAAATGTTAACAAATATTTAATTTCTAAATAGAGAAGTATTGTCTTCATTACATTTATAACATTAAATAAGTTTAGTTTTTAAACTCGTTATTTGTTCATTCAATAGATGGCAGTAATGTGTGATTTAATTATATTTGTATAATGTGTTGTCAATAGTAATATACAAACAAATGTAGTAAACACGTGTTCATGGTTTATACGTTAAAATAATGTTTTGCGTACAATTTGTGTGCATTGAATGAATTTAACTGCACTTTTAGTTTCGTTAACAAAAAAAGGCTTAAAATCGATTGAAATATTTTAGATTTAATTACAGAAAATTTCTTGCTTTTCACAATATTTAAATTTTTTACACTAAAATTTTTAACTTTTAAATTAAATTTTCCAAAGATTAGTCTTACTTTTAACTAGATTTTCTTGCATAAACTGAAACAAAAATATGCTAAATTTTTCATTTATTATAACAATACTCAGTAAAATCTAACAGACATCTCAAATACATTGACTTCTTTATACTAAGTGAGCTAAATAGTGTTAATAATCTACTATGATCTACAAAAACGGTCTAAAATGTACCTACATTTGAAAAATATGATCAATCATCGTCAATAAATGGGCAAAATATTAGTATAAAATAGCCAAAAATGGCTTTAAAATAAATATTTCGGGCAAAAAATAACATCTATATTCTGATAATATTTGACGCAACGATTACCACTATTCGCATTTATAATACCTTTGGCACCTATTATTTACGTTGTTGAGTATCCGACAAACAACTATTTGAGATGTTGACGCAAATATAGCTAAACACCAACTGAATCAAAAATTTTGTAATCAAATTAAAGTACATTTTCAACAATGTATTATTATTAGACCCAGGATTTTTTGTTAAATCCAAAATTTTCTTTTAACAAAATTTTACCAAAAATCGTTTTTTCAACTAAATTTTCAAAAAATGCATTTTAATAACAAAATTTATTTAAGATCAAAAAAGTATAGTAAATACTCAATATATTAGTTAAATTTTCAAAAGATTATAGTTCAAAATCGTTGGGTTTTATGTGGGGGTGTTGTTTATGTAAAGAAAAAAATAGATTTTTAAAACTTTGGTTCGTTGGACAAAAAATTGTAATAAATATTAAGTGTTTACTCCTCCCATTGAATTTTGAAAATTTTTATGAGATTATTATGATACTCATAACTTTTTATAATGAAAAGAAATGCAAAAATTAATTTTTTGTTTCAACAAAATACATAATTTTTAATAACAATTTAACAAAAAATCCGAGGTCTAAATATAATGTTATTATTTTATTCGTTCGAATAATGTAAATCAAAATCAATAGTTGTTAAAAATGAAAAATAAATATAATTAGCCAAAATTATAATCATAAATTAAAATAATAATAATAATAATTACACTAATAAATATGATTGTACAAAACAATTGAATAAACACACAATATATAAAACAAAGTGAGATTATTATTAATGTTCATTCTCTATCTTGTTATGTTTTTTAGATATAAGTAATTGTAGTTATGCCTGATTTATAACTTTAATATGATATCGAAATATAATGTTTGAGACTAAAATGCATAAATCTGATAAAATATCTTTTTTCTTAATTATCTAATTTGTTAATGTATTTATTAATTAAATTATAATTTGAAATCGAAAAATTTTAACTTTGACTGTATTCATCTTTATATTCACTTTATTTGATTATTAATTTTTAATATTGTATTTGACAGTAGTTGTTGATCTGTAGGTTAGTAACAATGTTTATAGCCGATGAAGAATGCACTTAAGAACCTCGTGATATTAGAAGACTAGACGTAGAGTGAATATAATGCTAAGCAGTGAAGCAAAACAAGTATTCAAGCATTGAAATACTTTATTGTATAGAATGAGTTAGTTATACAAACGTGATTATAAACATGATAACATGAAATACATTAATTAACGTAAGGTAACAGTAATAACTAAATGTTATACATTTGGAGACAATAAGCTATGAGTAAATAATGAGTAATCTAAGTTCTAAATACTTCTAGAACTGAAAAGATATAGTGTAGTGACATAAGGTCACCCAATATACCACTACCAAAGTTATGACGTCGGACGATACCGGTCTGTAAGTTTTCTATTCCATGATCTTCATAGCAATAGATTCTGTTCAAGTAATTCGGTTTCATCTATTGTATCATCCGTTGATTACGGTTATATAATCAGTATACTAATAGATTGTTTGATGAGGAAAGTTGTATTCCTTCGTAAAGACATCTCTTGATTTGGTAAATAGTATCCACTTTTTCAACCCCAGACCTTTGAATTTCTTTCTCAATTCAAAGATAGAAGCTAATTACTGGGAGTTATTACTTGTAGTTTATGTGACCTCATATCACTTCACAATTAATGTAAAGTTCTAGTAGTTTCTAGAACTTATATTACTCATTGCTTAACGTTAACAAATCTAAAACATTAGTCATTACTGTTACCTTATGCTTACTTATGTATTACACGTTCTCTTGTATTCACGTTTGTATGACTAAAGCATTGATTTCATTAAAGTATTCAATGTATGAATTCTAAAGCATTGATTTCATTAAAGTATTCAATGCATAAATTATAACGTTTTATTAACTATTTCTCATTGCCTATGTGTTACATTGTTTTCACTCACGTGAACACTGTGTTCTAGTCTTCTGTGGTATCACGTGGTTCTTCGGGTATTTCTTCCTCAGTAGTCATCGTCGTTACTAACCTACAGTTCCGACAACTACTGTCGTATACATTACAATTTTGGCGCAGTCGGTTGGATATTGAACGGCGTCTTAAGTAACGATTGTCAACAGCAATGTCTACATTCTTGGGTTCGGTTACTGCATTCGATCAAAAGACGTCGATATTCTCAAACTACGTTACACGCCTTCAGTCCTTCTTGGCTGCCATTGCAATCAAAGAAGAACAACGTGTCAACGTATTCTTATCGCTGATGGATAAGGCCATGTTCGAACTGGTCGTCTATTTGTCCACGCCTAAAGACCCGATGAAGAAGATAATTAATGATTTAGTTCAAATGCTTCGCGACCACTATGGGCCGCCTTCACTTGAAGTCTCAGAACGTCACATTTCTGGCACGTCGACAGAAAGACGGTTAGGCGTTATCTGATTTCGTAGCAAATCTGAAGAGACTATCGATTAACTGCAATTACGGCGCTTTTCAACCTCAAGTACTTTGGGACCAATTCTTTTCTGGCATCCGAAACGATTCAACAAAGCGACGCTTACTTACCGAAAAGAACCTCACTTTCGAAAAAACTGTTCAATTAGCAGTTCAACTGGAAGTGGCCGACAAAGATCTAATCCAATTACAAAGTCCTTCGTTTTCATAGGTCGTACAGAATGTGGACAAAGAATCAACTGTGGTCGTGAAATCAAAGTCTTTGCCTGCTCTTCTGGGACGTGATTTTCTTTCGATGTTCCCACTTGACTGCACGATTATCTCCAAACTTTACATTTTGTTAATTCAATTTCCCTGAAAGACATTAGCGCTGAATATCCGACCTTATTTGCAAATGTTTTGGGATACGTGACTGATGTCAAAGCATTTATTATGTTAACAGAATGTGCTATCACTAAGTTTTCCAAACCTCTTCCAGTACCTTATGCATTTAAGACAAAGATCGAAACAAATCTGGAGTATCTCGAAAATCTCGAGGTTATAACAAAGGTTCTTAAATCTGATTGGGCATCTCCCATCGTACCTGTACTAAAACCTAATTGATCCGTTCATATTTTCGGAGACTTCAGCGTAACACTCTATCCATCTATACAAACGGATTGGTATCCACTGCCATCCAATGAGGATCTATTCTCTAAACTTGTCAATTTTAAAGTTTTTTCGAAACTCGATCTTAAAGACGCATATCTTCAAGTCGAATTAGACGACAAAACCAAAGAGCTTGTCGTGATAAATACACATAAAGGCTTATAACGTTACAATCGTGTTCCATTTGGCGTCAGTTTTGCTACCGGTCTTTTCCAATTCGTTATGGAAGAGACAGTGAAGTTTTAAGGGGGTTTAAAGTCTTCCTGGACGACAATTTTATCGGTGGTAGAAACCAAGCTGAACACAATCGCAATCTTCATGCGTTACTTCAAAGTCTTCAAGATAGGGGCATGAAGCTCAAAAAGGAAAATTTTCTAATTTCAAAATCTTCCGTCGAATTCTTAGGACATGTAATCGATGCGTCTCGACAACTATCAACTAAAATTGAAGCAATACTTTAAGCTCCGAAAACCAAAGATGTCAAAGGTGTTCGAAGTTTCTTGGGACTTGTCAACTACTACGTGACATTCATACCGGATATGTCAACCATCGCTTGTCCACTATACGATTTAACTAAATACAAAGTGGGCTGGAAATGGACAAAAAAACTAGATAAAGCTTTTGATCAATTACGGACCTATCTTACCTGCAAGTCACTGCTTGTTAGATTAGGATTTAAGTCTTCCGTTAATAATTTAATGTGTTGCTTCGTGTTTTGGCACTGGTGCTGTATTTAGTCATCGCTTACAAAATGTCGATGTGAAGCATATTACTTTCGCATTTAAGACATTATCATTAGCCGAACGCAACTATACACAAATCGAACGAGAAGGACTGTCGATTATTTTCGGAATCAAGAAGTTCCACAAGTATTTGTTTGGTCGACATTTCGAACTTATTACAGATCATAAACCGTTAAGCATGGTATTGAACTTAAAAAGCATATTAAGTTTCTGCTTCAAGACTCCATCATTGGGCAACTTTATTGCAATCATACGATTTTGCAATTTCTTTTCGTCCAACGGAACAGCATGCAAATTGCGATTACTTATCAAGAAATCAGTTACCTGTTATCAATAATCAATTTTTACCTAAAGCATTATCCGCCATGCAAACGACTATTGCTTTCATCGAAGAACTAGAATGTCCTGTTACTTACAAACAAGTCAAAGAAGCAACACAAAAATAAAAAGAGCTTATCGAAGTTATTAGGCATATACAGTCTGGATGGCCGTTCGATAAGTGTCCAAATCCCTGCCTGAAATTATATTACATTAATCGGCAAATGCTAACTTATTGTTGTCTCTTGCTTGGTCTTCGTCTTGTTGTTCTATCATCTCATCGATCTAGAATTCTCAAATCTCTTCATGAATGCCATACTGGAATCGTCCGTATGAAGTCTATCTCTTGAAGTTATATCTGGTGGACCAACATCGATGCAGCGATGGAGGAAACAGCTAAGGCTTGTTCAAAGTGCGCTAAAAGTGTAAGGCTACTATACATCCATGGTCGTATCCTGAAGTTCCATGGCAGCGATTACATAAAGACTTGTGTTGTCCGCTTTACTGAAAAATATCGTTAGTCGTCGTGGATGGGTACTCCAAATGGATCGAAGTGGCATATTACGCATCAATGCCAAATCCTCATCAAGTCATTCGTTCACTCTTTTCAATATTTTCTCGTTACGGTATACCAGAAGAACTCGTTAGCGATAACGGACCACAGTATACTTCAACTGTATTTTCTGAATTCTGTAAACAACGTGGCATTAAACATCGCTTAACAGCTCCACACCATCCTGCATCAAATGGCGAAGCTGAACGCTACGTTCGTATTCTAAAATATGGAATGAAGTCTTTTGGACATGTGAAAGACTGGGACTACGCAGTGCTTAACTTCTTATTTACATATTGGACTACTCCGAATACAATAACTGGAAAGACACCTGCAGAACTTCTAATGGGACGTAATCTTCGAACCAAATGGGACTTACTTCGGAACAGTCATCGAAGTTATGTTGAGAACGCTCAACTGAGACAAGTCGGATACAAGTATAAACCTACAAGATGTTTCATTGTTTGTGATCCTATTTTGATACGCGACTTCCGTCCTAAACATAACAAATGAATTGAAGGCTCTATAGCTGAAGTTCTTGGTACACGTAATTTCAAAGTATCGACAACTCTTGGCATACTCAAACGTCATCTTAATCAAATAAGGAAGCGATTGCTGGACGTTAACATAGAACAGTCAAACGAACTACAGGATACAACTACAACTGAATCAACGACTGAATCTACAGAAGAAAACGAATATCCTGATGAATACTACACTGAAGATATTACCCCATGTGCTTCGGACGATTTAATCGATACTTCCCATATTACTGAACAGAATCAAGTACTAAGACGAAGTTCAAGAAATTGAAAGCCAACAGATCGATATCATCCGACGTCATAATTGCGGTGGAGGAATGTAGTTTATGTGACCCTAAGTCATCACACTATTAATGTAAAGTTTAAGATGTTTTCTAACTAAATATTTATTATTGTAATTTATTTTGTTTTCATTACGCAATAAATAGAGTTCTGCATACTTAGTAAAATACATGTGAATATTTTCGAACTCATTCCTATTTCGATAAAAAATTATACTAATGAGTAATTTTTCAAATGATTTAAATTAGCGCAATTTTTGTAACACTTCAGTGGTATTACCAACAAACTTTCATTAAAGGTATTATTGCGTACACGTTTTATGTGATATAGTATAATTAAATCCCCCAAAAATAAAAAAGTTTTTGCGCTATGTCGCATTGAAGTAAGAATAAAAACATGAGTTGAGATAAATATTTAATTACTTTATCACTTATTAATTACTCGTTACTCGAATAGTTTTAGCATTCCATCGAATAAATCTTCAGCTATTTTTAGACATATTCAATAACTTATTGGCATAATTAGACGAGAAAATATTCTCTTCATTTTTACTACAAATTTGTATGTACCTTTAAATATATTATGTCAGTTACACAGAAGCACACAAACAATTATTTGAGGAAACAAAGGAAGAAGTAGTGTTGTTTCGCTTTTTGGAAGAAAAAGTAAAAGCAAAAAAATATTTTTACTTTTTCTTTAGCTTAAGCGAAAGTAAAATACAATTGAAATTAATATTTGCACTTAAAGAAAAAGTAAAATACAATTGATATTAAAATATAAATTAAAAGCAAAAGTAAAATACAATTGAAATTAATATTTGCACTAAAAGAAAAAGTAAAATACAATTGATATTAAAATATAAATTAAAAGCAAAAGTAAAATACAATTGAAATATAAAATTTTTAAAAAGAAAAAGCAAAATACAATCAAAATCAAAATTGTGAAAAAAAGTAAAATACAAATTAGTTATCTTTTACTTTTACTTTATCTATCATAATTATATGGAAAAGCGAAATTAAAAAGCAAAAGTAAAACAAAATTTCAATTTTACTTTCGCATATAGCGAAAGTTAAATACAATTTAAATGATTTTTGAATTAAAAGCGAAAGCGAAATACAATTAAAATTAGAATAAAAACTTAAAGTAAAAGTAAAATACAATTGAAATGAAATTTTACTTAAAAGTAAAATACAATTGAAATAAAAAAATTTTGAAAAAGTAAAAGTAAAAGAAAAGCAAAATTAAAATTTGGATGTAAAACAACACTAGTTAAATATTGAAATATTAACAAATATAAAAACAAAAATACAATAGAAATTAAAATTTTTGAACAAATTAAAAATCTAAATACAAACAAAATTAATGATTTTATAGATATCAAATTAAAAATACTAATTATGTTTAATTTTTAATTTAATTTTAAAAAATCGATGCAACAATAGTTTTAACTTCTTAAAACAAAGAAAATTCCATCTAAATTAACTAATCCATTCAAATTAATAAGTTGTTTAAAGTATTTCAAGTGTATTTAAAAAATATGTAAAGCAATATGTAAACTAATATAAAATGTTACCGAAAAATAATTAAATTGTAATTTTAATATATATTAATTCTGATAATAATTTATTAGTTATTAAATTATATAAATTGGTGCATGGTAAACTGGATTAGTTATATTTTTAATATTTATATTTAAGATATTTATATTTTCCCCATCACCAATACATAAGACTTTAAAAATCAAAATTGTATTAAACATATTTTAAACCTCAATAATTTTGACAAAACTGCAAGTTGGCGATGGACTTTGCACATGAAGGCATTTTGAAAGAAGAAATATATCAAACTGTTTAAATAAATCTTTACAAATTTTTTTGTGATTAATAACTGCCTGTTTTAGAATGTAATTTATAGTTTTTAAATCCAGTAGGCAAAGTTTAACAACAGGTTTTACATGACAAATCACCATTAGACAGCGTATCCATTATACCATCAAAACAGCTAAAACAAACTATGTAATTACCGTAAAATAACGTGTATATTGTTATTGAGCTCCGAAATTTATCTTATAACTTCTGAACATTAGAATAAGAATATTTTTAAAAATTATTTAGGCAATCTTCTTCTATTGTATCCAACAAATCGTCAAATGATTTGTCAGTTTCTGTTTTATTTTCCTAATATATAAAACAAATTATGAATTTTTAAAAATTATTTCAATATATCTTACCAAATTATTAACTGTGTTGAATACTGTTCCAATATACTCGACTTCCTATTCTTAAGTCTTATTCTCTGGTATATAAGCTTCTGGATCATAATTTGGTGATAGCAAGTCTAAATTATCAGATAAATCGATATCATTATCACTTTCATGACTCCATAAGTCATAAGGTCATAAGGCAAATAAGAATAAATCCTATTTGCAGCATTTATTCTTTTGACTTCGCCTTCAAAAAAGTTAAAAACTGTACTATTTAAAAGTTCATGTACTATCTTGTCAATATAATTTGATGCCATTTTGTTTCGAAAACGTACTAGCAAAAACCCTTGTGTAATATTTATATGACTAAAACCTTAACGTATTTAGGTTGGTTAAAACCCAATTTGTCATACTTTATAAAAGATATGTCATGAAAAATAGTACAATCTAATCATAATAAAACTTTTAAAAAGATTTCGAAAAATAGATAAATAAATTATTTATAATTTTAGGTAAAACCCATTACGTGTTAAGTTAAAACCCAATACGTGGTAAAGGAAAACCCATGACTATAATAATTACTAATACAGTTATTTCAATAGATCAATAATTAAGTTATAAATATTACAAAACCCATAAATAAAATTCATTTTCGTTGAAAGAATTATAAAGATTGTAAATTTATACAGAATAATCAATAGATTATTCTAGACATTAAGTAAATATGTAGTTATTATATAAAGTAATTTTGAAAAAATACAACGGATTTACAATATTTTGTATAATAACTGTAACATAATTATTTTAATACTATTGCAAAAAAATAAAAATGAATAATAAGTCTAAGTTGATTTTTACATCCCTTGAATTTTAAAAAATATAAAAAGGAGTCCATCGAAATTATCCGAGCTTTGAACTCTCTTCCGAAAATTGATTTTAAGATTTCATTTGTAAACAAATCTTCGTAACTATGATAGAAAATAAAATTATATGGTGGTTAATTATGATTCCAATTATTTAATCCACAATTAATTAGATTTAATTTAAAATGGTGTTAAGTTTTTATTTTACAGTTGAATTAATAAATGTATATTAAATTAATTTTCAAAACAATTATAGGTTACTTTTTTCGATTTTAATTTTGCTTTTTTAGATGATTTTCTTGTAAGAAATCTAGCTTAAAGATTTGACTGTGTATGTCTTTCTGTCTTTCATTCGTTTTGTCTATCTGTATGTATTTATGTGTGTTATTGCTTCATTATTTATTATGACTGCAAAAACCATATTATGGATTTAACTTTGCTCTGTCCGTCGTCACACCCTACAATGACGATTATCTTTATTATTATTAAAGGATTTAACCAGTTTAGATTTATTAAAGGTTTTTTCTTTATATTAATTAAGGGATTTTACCAATTCTTGATGTTTATTAAGGGATAAAATCGATATTAAATGCATAAAAAGAATTCTATCATCAAAATAGACTCCTATCTTTAAAAATCCCTTTATTAATTTAAAGAAGAAAAAAGAGTCCTATCTTCAAAAAATCAAATTTGGCAGTAATATTTTATATATCCTAGATTTTTTGATATATGTCAATTTTTTCTTAATATAGTTTGGATTTTTGATATAAGCTTATTTTAGCTGTTATATATTGTATAACATAGCTGTTTATGCCAGTTTTTAACCTAAGAACTTATAAACTTGAATTTGAACTTAACATTCAAATAATAACGAAATAAAATAGCATATTCCGAAATATCTAATTATATCGAAAATTAACGAAATAATATGGCATCTTCCGATAAGTCTAATAATATCGAAAAATAACGAAATAAAATGGCATATGCCGAAATGTATAATAATATGGAAAAATAATGAATTAAAATGTCATATGCCGAAAATGTCTAATAATGCCATATACTTAAATAGAATGGCTTCAACTATTAATTTCCAATAATATTAAAAAATAACAAATTTAACAAGAGACTAAAAACTCTCTAAAAATAAAACTTCATAGTCATATATTTTGACCGGTGATACCTTGTATTTATTAATGGATATTGTCTTTATATTAATAAAGGCATAGAAATCTATTTTTATGAAGATAGGACTCTTTTATGAAATTTAAGTGATAATCATAAGCAAAATTGGAAATCAAAATGACAAAAATAGATGATAATTGTCTAATACCATTCAATTAGAGCTTAATATAGGTTAAAATTAAGTAATAATAAACTAAAAATGGACTTAAGTTGGTTAAAAAATCAGTTATTTTATCTATTATCTATTATCTATAAAATCTATTAAAAATGACAATAATATTATAAAAATGTCAAATACTGTTTAAATTAATATAATTTAAACATTTTCGAGTTATAACCAATCAAGCACGTATTTATTTTTGCTTATATAATACTTTTTAATGTTCGACATTTAAGATAGCCTAAACTATGTAAGTGGTAACTTATCCCATAATACCTTAAATATTATCGTATTTGTGTTACTGCTATTTTATACCTTATTTATATTAGATTAATTAAGATTAATAAAATTTTTTAACTGAACTATAAAAGTCTGTTCGCAGATCTTATCCGTAATAGAATAAGCTTAATGATTAGTTACTATTCTCTCACACCAATACTATTTATATTTGTTTATATAAATTTTTTAATTTCAATTTCAAATTTCTATTGTACACAATGCTTTAAAATTACTTTTCAAAATACCTTCACATTGACTGTAAACTCAATCGAAACTGTAGTCTTAATTTCAAACTTATTGAAATTTTTGAAGTTTCGTAAAACTGATCTCAAGTAAGAATAATATTTAAAAATTATAAAACTTATAAAATTATTAATTTATTATGTTTTAATATAAGTTTAAATTTTAAAAATGATAAAGAAAATAATGGTAGGGGGCAATAGAAAAAATCGAGCTACCAAAATCTATTTAAAATTAAAACTGCAAAGTCAGATGTTAAGGCTACAAAGTCTACGTAAACAAGTTCGTGTCTAATTGAACTTCGCTTCCATTTTTGTTTTTATTAACATTTTTACCAAATGCAAAATGCATCGCAAATACCATCTGTTTTTCAACCAATTTCAAATAGTACTGGTATTGGGAATGCAGCGCAGCCAACAGTATCTAATCCACAGAACATAATCAATACAATATTCAGGAATCGCTGATAATACTGTTATCGATCCTTTGTTCAGTATTGGGCAAATACTTTTCAGTCAATTAAGCAAACGTTTACTGACATTCAAGTATGTCAGCTCAAAGAAGCGATAAAACAGATTGTGTAAAACTAATAAATCCTTTTGAATTAGGAAAAAATGCTTAACAATTGATGGAATATTTTGAACATCAGGCGAGATGTAATAACTGGCCAAGTGTTATATATAAGAATATGGTTGGATAGCGAGTACATATTACGGACAAAGACAGGAAATTTTATAATGAAAATCGATTACTGGATTGGAGTGAGTTTAAGATTGCATTTATTAACGATTTCACAATTAAATCAGCGAAAATCGCAGGATTAAGTCAAATAAAAAATCTCGATAGTGATAAGTTTGGTACTACACGTGAATTAATTGACGCTTACAAAAAGATTATGGAACCATTTAGCGATGACATCGATTTAATTTATCTAAATTATTTGGTAGAAAAACTTCTTCCGACAACAAAAGCGATAGTTGCGGGAAATGAATTAATTGAAGACTGTTCTACGGCTGAGTTCAACGACTATATTATTCAGGTCGACATCTGGAAGATTTACTCTTCTCGATGGGAAAAGGAAAAGAAAATCGTAGCCATGCGATCAATATGCTAAACAAAATTATTTACAAACACCGAGCAATCGAAATAATTTATTGTGTGATTGGTGTCAGGAAAAAAGATACAGACTATATTTGTTACGTTAAACGCGAACGTAAAACCAAAGATCAGACAAGAAAAGAAGAAAAGATGCAAATGAACGAAAACGACTTCAATCTCAACAAAATCAAAATCATAACACACGTGTCAACAACAGTCGACAATAACAATAATAAAACAGCTGATACTTTAAACAAGTAAGCCTCTCTACTGATGGCATATTAGAGGCTAATGTTATTATCAGCCCATCAATTAATTTTATCACTAATTCGAAAAACCAATATTAATATTAAAATTAAAAATACTTTAGTAGTGAACGATCTCTTAGATTCAGGCGCAAAGCATTGTGTGATTCACAACAGAATTATTAAACAATTTAACATCGATTATCATAATTTAAACGTAAAACTTAAAGGTATAAATTTTATGTTTAACTACGAGGAAATAAATCATGAAATATTGTTCAAAATTTGCGAAACGATGACATACGATGTCATTTTGGAAATTTATTTCATGAATCGATTTAATATTGTTCTCCTTATGAGAACAAATTCTATATATTATGAGAATAAACGAAACTAATTGTTTTTGAATAAAACTAAACAACTATTTAGCGTTAAATTTATTGTCAATACATCTGATATTAAACCTTCGGCTGAAGTCAAAGTTTGAGAAGATTATATCGAAACTATGGAATGCTTTGATACTTTTTATAATTCTAATTCTAGGCAAACAGCAAAATGTAATTTAATAGAGGAAATGAAAACAACTAATAACGAAAATCGAGACATATTTTTGGCACAATATAATTTG
>JAQGAW010002670.1:0-14518 GCA_034698025.1 Phthiracarus crinitus | reverse complement strand
AATACTAAGAAACAAAAACATCGGGAGTTTCGAGAAATTTCGGAAAATTTAAGGAGTAGAAAACAGCACTTAAATCCTAATTGTAGTGTAACGCTACCACCAATCGATGAATTTAACACGGAATTGGATGTCTGTAACTACTTTTTTAATCAATATAAGGACCAATCAGTTATTACTGCAATATGTAAAAAACCTTATGAAACGATTATTTATTTCAAGACTAAAGTTATGGCTAAATATGTGGTCGTAAGAGGTATCGATACTACGTCTGGTCATCACAACTGTAGACCAACAAATCAGTTACCGTTCATAATATATTTAGATGGTGTGGATCCGATAATTCCAGATATCATTATTAAGAAAGAACTCGAAAAATATTACGCTATACATAATATGTATAACGAAGTAATTGTTAACGAAAATAGAGAAGAGATAGCCTTAGGCCCACGTATGTCTGTTAATGTTTTGGTAAAACCTGATGTTAATTACGATATGTTACCAAATAACATAAGATTTATTTACGATGATAAGAGATATAATATTGGTATTAGTTTTTCAGGACAACTAAATTGTTTTAACTGTAAGCGTAATCATATGGTTAAAACATGTCCTTTCAAAGACAAAAGAGTCAATTATTTTAATTTGATTCTGAAGAATCCCAAATCAACTAATAATACTAAGGGTAATATTATACCTCAACCAACTCAACACAATGTTCAAGACAAACATCTTAATGATAATAGTGTTAAAACTATTAATAATACTATGCCATTGTTTAGCAATGAAGTTAATAAAAAGCCCGAACATAATCATATATTACCTATTAGTTTGTGCAGCTCTCCGAAGATACCAACACAACAAACAACATTTATTGACAACAGCTTTGTTCCTGAATCTCCTGTAGAAACTTCAAGAGATATAATTAATGAAAGTGATAATTTTATGTCTGCGAATCTATCACTTAATGACAATACGGAAGAAAACATTTCTAGTGTGGATGTCATTGATGACTCAATTGTTATCAATGATACCAATACTGATAATGTTATCAAAGCGGTGGCTGATATGCTTTTATTAGCAAAACAAAAAACGAATAATAAAGATATTATTAACCTTCTTCAGGAACAAACCGAATCTAATATCGTAGAAAATTTGAAGATTATCGTTGAGAAAGAAAAGACAACAAAAAAAGTAATCACTGCCTCACAATCATCTCAAAGTACTTCGACTGATGGACTAACAAAAAGTCAACAAACAAACAGCAAACCGAATCTTAACGCAGAAAATATAGAAACTAATGAAGATCTGGATGACATTAGAAATAGAAGTAATAGTTTTACTTCCACACCATCTCTAATAAGTGCCAGAACAGCAAAAATGAGAGAAGTCTATCCATATGACTATTCAGAAACTGCTAACAATCGCCAAAAATATGAAGATTTGGCAGATATTGATAGTCAAGATATTAATGTTGACTTACTTTAAGATAAATCTGTTGATGAGATGTGATAATGAACTTTTATATTTTGTAAGGACATCAGCCAACAAACGAAGACTGATTTGCGTTAATAATGCTAAAATGCTACCGAATGATGAAAACGGTGTATTTTTTGATGTTCCATATTCTAAAGAAAAAATGTGTGATTTACTCAATAATTTATATGATAAAACTTCTACGCAACAAAGAAAAAAAGATGCGACTAAAACAAAGATATTAAAATTGTTTGAAATCGATATTAGAAACACAAACATTAAGGAACAACTATTTGACCAAATAAAACGGATGATTTTGTTCATTCGAATTATTTTTGGTACACCAACTTCTTTAACTAATAAAGAAATGTCTTTATTGACATTTATCTCTTATGTAGACAGTTGTTCTGTAAATATTTATGTAAATAAGAGGAAATAACTTTACGTTTTTTCCTTTTATATTTTTTCTACATATATAAATAACTTTAAAAATGCATAACTTTAGGATTAATTTTTTTAATGTGAATAAGTGTAATCTTCAAAAATTTGTTTATCATAGAGATATGTTTATCGAATCTAATATGTTTTTTATACAGGAGGCTAACCTCTTTAACTTTAAGATATGTGTGTTACCGACTGGCAAATTAGTGGCAGCGAATTCAAATTTGGCGCTGTATACTAAAAGTGATTTGAATGTTACGATTATAACGATTAATGAAACATATATTGCAACTAAAGTTAACATTAATGGTATAATTTATCTGATTGTTGGTCTGTACTGGCATCCAAGCCATTTAGTTATAAATGAATCTGAGAGGTTAGTCGAATTATAGATATGATTTTTGCATCATTGGCGGTGATCTTAATACAGCATTTAATGACAATAATAGAAAAGGAGGTGTAAACTATAATGATAAAAAAAGGACAACTATGTTCTATAATGTTTTTGGTTTTCTAAAACTTTTTCACTTAAATGTTGATAGCGAACCTAAATATAGCTATCAATACGTAACTGCTGGACAGAAAAGACAATCAAAATTAGATCATATTTTTGTAACTGATCGGAAAATTGTTAAAAATTATTTTTTGACAAATGAGGGCATATCCGATCATTTATGCCAACATTTTATCCTAAATTTAGATACAACACATAATACACATAAATTGTTTAATTTTGATAAACGCTTATTAGATGATAATGAGATAAATTTATGTTTGAGTAATTTTCCTTTATGTGAAAGTCCTTTGAATATTTATTTTAATTTCGACTATAACTTTAAACGTGTGGCACTTTTTTACTCGTGTGAAAAAGTCAGAACTCAAAAGGACTTTCGCCTCAATAGAGATGAAAAGTTCTTAAATATTAAAAGAGAAGAAAAACTTTTTGAAACAAATCGTCAAATTTATTATAGAGATATCAAGCCATATGAGTTCTTTAAACTTAAACTAAAATCAAAAATTAAACATGAAATATTAAAATTAAGAACAGATAACAATGAAATTATTACAGACACTGTACAAATTAAAAATACTATTGAAACCTTTTTTCATAATAAATATAAAAACACAGAAAAAATAAATTATAGCAATGACTATATTTTCCAATTTATAAATTCTAATACTAATAAACTTTCTAAATTATCTTTTGATAACTTAAACAAATCTATAAATAAGAATGAAATTCTTAAATCACTCAAATCTTTAAAGAATAATCGTAGTACTGGTAATGATGGTATAACTAAAGAGATTTTATTGTATTTTTGGGATTATATCGGAACTACAATCGAATCTTTAATAATGTCTATGTTTGAAGGAAATATACCTGAATTTTTTGGGGAACAAATCACTTCTCTTATCCCTAAGAAACCGGATGCTCTCCATTTGTCAGAGTTTAGACCATTTTCTGTGTCATATTGTGATGAAAATCTATATGAATATATTGGCGACAAGACTCAAACAAGTTTTTAATGAATGTGTTTCAAATTGTCAGTTTGCTACGAGTGATAACAACAGTGTGGATGACTGCAAACATTATTTTGTTGATTGCGACTCTGTTAAAGACCACTTTTTATTATATAATAACTTATTGTCTCAATTACAAATTAGTAATCACGATGTTTTTGACTTTGAGGTAAATAACAGATTCACATCGAAAGTAAATAACGGCTTTAAGACTGTATGGTTTTACGCCGTATGTAAATATAAAAGAATGTGTAGTGATGATCGACCAAACGATTATAAGTTTATTTACTGTTTAATTCAAACATTGAGAGAGTTTTTATTTTATGTAAAATATTATATTCAGTTTAAAATTAGAAAATAGCTACCAATTTTGCAATTGATTAATCAAATACTTTTTACTTTCAAACGTTTTTTATGAACTCTCTCTTTCTTTGTTTCCCCGCATATGTAAAGAGGTATTTAACGTACTGTTTCGATTAGTTATATAATAATGGCTACCTTGAGCCTTTCAATACTAAAAAGTTGTTTTACATCTTTAGAAATGAAAGCGCGTTTAAGTGCTAAACGTTTTGTACATCATTATACAAATACATGTAATAATGAAAACATCACACATTGTTGTGTATCTAATCTCCTTTGTGATAATGTTGTGCCTAATCGCACATATATTTCCAATTGTAATTTTTTGGTTAATTTTACATACAATTACATGTTTGAGTTTATTCTTACTTACTGTATACGTTGTGAATGATTGTAAACGACGAATATTTAAGTAAATTATGCATTTTCCCTTTTGTTATATATGTTGTTTTTACTGTTATAATTATTACATTATATGATAAATTATGCATTAAAAAAGTCTATGGAGAGATTATTCGAAATGTATCATCAATTGATGCTCTCACTGGTTGTCATGACTACACGATTGAAATGGACGATCCCTATGATGTTGGTAAGCGATACGCTATCGATATCAATGGCGAATAAACATATGTTACTCAAGAAACACTAAAGCTCAATATTACCTCGACTATGGTCTTTTGACTATATATTTTTAAATTAACTCAGATTATTGTTCCTATTTAGATACAATGTGCCTCATTTTTTGTCGAAATTATGAAATAATTTTTTAAATAATTATGTCTTTTCTATATGTATTTTATATGTAAAATGTTTTTTGAAAACAAATAAAAGTATTTCAAAACTTAGGGAGCACAAGTGGCACAAACTGTTGTTGAGTACTGAATGATGACTGCCCACACAGCATATATACAAATGTTGGTTAATGACGCAGAATATTGTTATTACATAAATTATGTTGCAAAATATCTAGCTTTGACGCATGCAAATGGATACAGGCGTCATAAATAGTACTAAAATTATTTTGCTCAATGAGTTAAAATTTTTTATAGTGTCTACAATTTCTTTGACAAACTCAGAGAATGATTTGATAACATTGGTGTTGAGTGAAGTCAAATTGAATGGCGTCGATGAGTTTATTGTATAGTTGAAGCGCTGATGTGCGTATCTATCGCAATCTTTTACTAAATGTTTTATTATTTGTGGCGTCGCATCATCGCATGGGAAATTAGCATCGTTGATGATGTGAAAACAGTTTAAGTAAGCTTTATTAAACCCGTGCCCAGTAAGAATTTGTGTCATCGAAAAACTTTTCTCAGTGATATGCATGAAGTTCTTGATACTCTCCAAACTCGGGGGCCAGCGTCTAGTGACAGTACCATTTTCCGCGGACGTATAATCTGACGGCCATTTTTCCCATATTTGTTCTCGTATAATTCTTTTTGCGACGCTAATCGGGATTGCGTCGTTTACTGAAGCACGATGACTAAGTGCAGCTTTATTTGCAGCAGCGTTAGCAGCTTTATTGTCTACATTTCCAGTGTGAGCTTTGACCCAAATGAGATTGATGTTATGGCGTTGTTGCAGGTAACATAGACTTTTATGGATTGACGCGATTGTTGGATTGCAGTTTGATAGGTTACATATTGCTAATAAAGATGATTTGCTGTCTGAATAAAGTGACGCGTGAGTGTCAAGGTTGACGCTACACCAAATGAGAGCTTGATTTAGCGCAAAGAGCTCTGCCTGAAAGACTGAGCAATTTCTGTATAATTTGTATTTCTTTGTGCTGATGTGTCCATTTTTAGGAGTATATTACCAGATTCTTGTTTGATCAGTGTATATGTTTGTTGATGACATTAGTATGTCAGTGTCGCTTTGGGTGTTTGCTTCAGAGTAAGTTTGGATGTGTCGTTTAATTGGATAAAGAAGTTCTTCAGGCTTTACAAGGACCACATCGTCGGGTAGCTTTGGACATATGCCATTGCGCCTTACGTTTTCGATTTCATACACTTCACGTATTTTCAGGTGTAAAGGCGTGAATTGTGCTAACGCTAAAGCAGACACTGCGGATACTGTATGAAATCCTTTTATTGCTCTAATTGCGAAGCTTCGTTGAAATGAACGCAATAATTTTTTGATCGACTGACGTTTAACGGCGTCACCACAGATTCCTGCGGCATATGTTATCGTTTGTTCAGTGACTTGTCTATATATTTAGTCACGTTTTCTTCGTGAACACCCCAGGTCGGACTCACGAACTTGCACATGTTTTTGAAAATGCGTGACGCCTTACTGATTGTATGTTTGACGTGTTCGATAAAGTTTAGATTTTTATCGATAACGACGCAGAGTACTGTGAAGCTGGCTTGAATGGCGATTTGTGTGTTGTTCATGAGTATCAACGCTTTTTTCAGCTGATTTCGTGAACGCTACTGCTTGGGTTTTGAGTGCGCTAAATTCATGTTTGACGCTTATACCCCAATCATAAATGATTCCTAAAGCTTCATTAGCTTTGAGCTCGACATAATTGACGCATTTAGCAGCAACTATCAGAAGGTCGTTATCTGCAAACGCTTGAATGTAACATCCATCAGGCAATGGTGTATCTAGTAGTTCGTCGAGAATAATGTTCCAAAACATAGGTCCGTACACTGAGCCCTGTACGCATCCTTTGTTTGTTGAACAAATATGTTGACCCTCTTTTTTGCGCGACATATCTAATATTGGCTTCTATGTTGAAAACAATTGCGTTGTGGTCAGATGAGGGACAGACGTCGATAAGCACAATTCATTCTTTTATACTTTCAACAATGTTTTTCTACGCGATTGTGACGCCGACTATTGATGAGCAGTGATTTTCTGTTTTGGCTTCAAATGTAGGAATGTTATCGATATTGCAAAAGTCTAGGGTATGACTTGATGCTATGTTTGAGATAGCATTACCACGTTCATCGCTTCAATTGCATTTCCAGTCATGAAGACTACCATTGACGTCGCCCCCAATTTTTATTTATGATCCAATCGATTCATTCAGGAGGTTATTTATAGCGTCGATTGTGTTAGCTGGATCTGCGTCGTAGGCTGACGCTATAAATAATTTTCGCTGACAGAATTTGATTTGAACTGTTGCAAGTTTGGCGTTGATAGTTGTGTGACGACTAATGCGTTAATTATATTTTGATTGATAAGAATGTACGCTTTAACTCTGTCTTTGTCTGTGAACTGAAAGACGTCTATACCTAAGATAATATTGACGCTTATGTTGCTTCCAACGTATGGTTCACTAACTAAAGCGATTGTGGCGTCACAAGATATAAAATATTTGAGTAGTTTGTGGTGTGACTGATAGCTTCTCAATACGTTGGCTTGTAAGACGCGTATTGGCTTAAAGTTCATAATTCCTTATTTCATTGATTCGCTGCATTAGACTTTTGACGCGTGGGCAATATCTTGTCTATGTTGCACTGTGTGCATCGTTGACGCTGGAGTTTGTTTTATCGTTGTGATGGTGGCAGTTGTAGCATCAAAATTTGGTGTATTCAGCTTTGACAGGACAGTCTTTGAACGTGTGGTCAGTGGATGCACAATGTGAACATGGTTCAACGCTAGAAGTATATTTGGTTTTTTTATGTCCAAATTGCAAACATTTAAGCATTGAGTGAACGCAGAGAAGTCGCTGAAATGAACACGTTGGTTGTCAATGTTGATGCGTCTAAGTTGTGAAAGTGTAAATCTAATGAATGGCGTCACGTCAATTACAGCGTTGTAGAGATTTTCGTTGCGCTTATTTCTCATAAAGCTGAGTCGTTAATTGGCGTCGGTTTTAATAGCGTCATTAACGCTGGTGTTTTGCGCTTTGATTAAATGTGTAAGGTCGTCTTTTTCTATTGTTTTGTGTATGCCTTTTTTGTGTATATCATTGGGTTCCGCTGTTTTCCCAGTTCAGACTTTAAGCTAGTGATGCTTTGAAGCTTATTAATTGTGTCGTTTCTTTGTTTTGAGTTTTCAAATTCAACTCGAATTTTGTTTTTTGAAATTGGTTGGAAGCGTGATTGAGCATAATTGGCGTCTTTAAATGTCACACGTTTTCTCCATTCATCGATCACTTGTGCGTGTTTGTGTTCGGCGTCATTCGATAAAATTATGATTTCTGGTTGTGATTTTGGCGTGTTAATATTTTTCAATGAGTTTGAACCAACAGAAGCGTATGATTTCTCGACGCTTAGTTCTTGGCGTAGTTTTGAATAAGGCACTGGCTTGACGCTTTGAAAGACGTGGCTTGACGCTTGGATGATAGCGGCGGTGCACTTTCTTATATAATTTTTGTCGTCTTTGCTGAGGTAGAAGTTGTTTTAAAGCGACTGATTTATGAAATGTGCTAACGTAACGAAGTGGTTGGATAGCGATGATGGCATCAGTGACGTCGGAAGAGTTGGTATTTTGTTTTGTGGCGTCTGATCCCAAGACTTCCGAAGTTATTCTCGTTGCGGGTGGTGGGACCTATCATAGATGTTTGTAATACCGTCGTAAAAGCGTCCAAATAGCGTCGATAATATAAGTTATACTGTTCTGTAAGTAATGCGTCCAGAATATTACAATTGAAATAATGTGAAATAGCGTCACAAAATTAGCGTCGGGAGCACTACCTTCCTGTTCAAGAGCTGAACAGAGACTGGTTAGGTTAAGTTAGGTTTGCTTAGGATAGGTTAGTTTAGGTTAGATTAGATTAGGTTAGGTTAGGTTTGGATAGGTTTGGTTAGGTTTGGTAAGGTTTGTTTTGGTTAATATAGGTTAGCTTAGGTTAGGTTAAGTTAGGTCAAGTTAGGTTAAGTTAGGTTAAGTTAGGTTAGGTTAGGTTAGGATTGGTTAGGTCAATATATTAATTTCAATAGTTATCGTTAAGCTAGTAAAAACACGTTTCTAAAAATTTAGATAATATTTTCCATAATATTTTGCCTGATATTGTAATATTTTATTTTGACTGTTCTCTTTTAATTGCTCTATTCTTTGTTTCTCAGATTGAAAACTTATAAAGTACTATCAAATGAGATTTTAGTCCAAATTTGCTTTTACTAATAAAACTGATTTTATCGAGTATTGTTGTGAATCGCGGGTGATTCTAGAGAATTTACAGTAGTTTGAATTAATTATAAACTTATTATAATCGCATGAATTTACATCAATTCGGAGTTATAATGGAGTTGTTCCTAGCTGTAAACCATAATCCAATAGCAACACCCATAGCAACAACAATAATCCAATCAAAAATAAATAGAATTTTAATGTGTCATTATAATACATGCACTGAAAAATTAAAGTATAAAAGTGAGTAGACGTCTGTTTAACTAGAAAAGTCACGTGTAGTTAACAAAGTGTTGATAGAAAATAAGCCAAAATGCACACATCTGTTTCAATACAACGTAAAGTATTTTCAGTACAATTTTGGTATGTTTTTGTTATTTATAATTGATATTAATAAATTAGTTTGTCGTAATGACGATCATTAGGGTGGCCACCAATACTGACGGCGACAAAAATAATTTTATGGCGGCGACTATATTGTTAGAGGCGACCACTACTAATGGCGGTAGCCAGACTAACTGATGGCGGCGACAACTACATCAATGGTGGCAACCAGACTTATGTGGCGGCTACACTGAAGGCAACGACCACTTGTGATGGTAGCGACCAGACTTATATGACGGCTACCAGACTTATGCTGCGGCGACGACTACTACTACTGATGGCAACCAACAGCTAATGATGTTGACCTATTCTGATAGCGGACTACTGATGGAACCCAATAATGGTGGCGCACCACTAATAGTGGCCAACTGATGCCAACCTTGTAATGGCGGACTGTGATGGCGATCTACTGATGGCGGCCCAATTCTACTGATTGAGGTCCTCTACTACTGATGGTGACCTATTGATTGCAGTTACTGCTGGTGGTAGTAACCTACTAAGGTGGCGACGATCCGAGAATGGCGACACCAAAAATTGCACTATCCTGTAGGTACTGAAGGTTACGACATAAAGGCTTCTTTTAGGTGGACAGGGATCGCTATAAAGATGTTATCCCGGACAAGCCCCCAAAAATGTTACAGAACCTGATGTATTGCTCAAAGAATCATTCGTAAGAAGAGCCAGGTATCATACTTTATACCATATTTTTCAATTTTAATATTTTATTTTATAGTAAATATTACATTAAAACAGCACAACCGAATTTACATTAAATTTATATAATTTTTATAGGAAATTAGAGGCGTTTTTTGTTATAAATTTTTAAGTTAAAAATACATATTATTTTTCATTTTTGTTTTAAATTAAATTTAGTATAATATTACATACAAAAACAGTAATATTTAAAATTATTTTAAATATATATTCCAATTCGCATAAATATATATATGCTTAGAAATATAATCTCCAAAAAAATTATAGATTAGAGTTTGAAAAAGAGAATAAACTAAAGATAATTCATACGACTGTTTATATCTCTAATATATCACGAATTGAATGAGCTAAATGTTATTAAAATGACTGTAAAACAAAATTGAATGCAGTTTTAATATCAGTTTTATTTATTTTAAATTAATATATATTTTGCTTTTGAATATTATTTGATGATCGACATGCCTTGAATTTTCTTTTCAAAAAATATTCAAAGAACATAACACTTGTTTTATTAGCTTTCAAATATTTCATTGAATCTTTTAATATACAAATGAGTTTTCAAGTTTTATTAGTTTTTAATATTTATAAACAATTATATAAATTAATAAAGTACAAAAATTTAGTACAAAAATCCATATTTAAAATTTGTTAAACACATTTATTATTAAGAGTTAAAAAAGTTTTCACATTTTGAATTTCTATTATGAAAATTTAAATTGAATTTAATTTTTTAATTTGTATTATTGTAATTAATTTTAAAATATAGTCAAAAGGAAGAGTTAACTAGAGTCAAATTTTATTTATCAGTCAAAATTAAATTTTAAGAATGTATTTAACTGGTTATGGTTAGTTAAAATAATAATACAGTTAAGGTTAAAAGTTATGACATTTTTTAAGACATTAAAATTTATTGATGACTACTCTCAATATTATCAAGAAAATAACTAATAACTAACGAAAAATTACAATTTTATTTAAAAGATTAGAAAATGTAAATGTTTGTAATATTTTAAAGTTTATTTTTCTTTTTCTTTCTAATTTTATTATTATCATAAAGTTACAGATCATTATTCAAAATATTTTAAAAAAGTTGTTTATTTATTATCAAAACTAAAATATGTTTTATAATGCATTAAATATTAAACATCCCTTAATTAGTATCGAAAGTAATATTTTTGCTTTAATTTTAAAATATAAAAGTTATGTTCACAACATAACAAACACAGCTTAAATATTTGCGGATTTCTATTATTTTACTTTTTATAATGCTTAAAGATCACGAGCAAACATAGGAGTAAACTGGTAAACACATTCAACGACTTCTCACACCCAAAAATTCCTTGAATTCCAGTTTTAACCAGTTTTTACTTGTTTTGTACACTTATCGCTTCCGAGTGTACATAACACTAATATTAGCATAGCATAGCATAGAATGGCATAGAATAGCATAGATTAGCATAGCATAGCATAGAATAGTATAGCATAGCATTAGTTAGCGCTCGAATCATTGCGTATGTTAATATAGTAATGCATTGAGCGCACAGTTTGTTAATATTGTATGCAGTGAGTGCGAAACATAGCGTGCGTCACTATTACAAAGCTTAACAAAGAAAAGCGCGAAACACGCACACATACCCGCATACAGATATACACTGTGCAGTATTTTCATTTCGAACTCTACTTCTACAAAATTAAATATAAAGTTAAGTATAATTATTTTTAATATTATAATTTTATCTATTTTATTTGTTTTTTATTTTTTAAATTTTAAATGGCTGGTATACGAAGGAAAGAAAAACAGGGCCAATCGAGGAACAAGAGGAACCACTACAAGCGCTTAAGAAAAGAGGCAGAGAGAAGACGCCAAGAAACGACATCACATAGTCTATCGCCATATTGAGGAACGGCGCTTAGAAGAGGAACCCAATAAAGCTTATCGTCGCCAGTGGGGACGTGAACACATGGAGCGCGTCAACGGCATCCATAATGTTACCACACGACAGCAACAGCGCCCAATTATGGAAAGAAACACTCGAAAAACTGGCTGTATCGCGACGACGAAATTATTCGTCGTAAAAACAAAGAAATTCGACTCCTAACGAATAAAGTGGACCGCGTTTGTGATTCAGCTGGGATGAGAGAAACGAGGTTTTAAACTTCACCAAGTTGCCCACAAGCTCCGTCATACTTATCACAACCACCTCCACGAAGACTGCAACAACACAACAACAACAAAGACAAAGACAAAGACAAAGACAAAGACAAAGACAAAGACAAAGACAAAGACAAAGACAAAGACAAAGACAAAGAAAGACAAAGACAAAGTCAAAGACCGCGTACACCATTGCCACCCCCAACGAGCACCGTCACTACCGCTTTCACCACAAACACCAACTCCAGGATCATCAGAAGGTGAAGAATCTGATGACAAAAAGTACGGTGATGAGAACACATACCCAACTTTTTATTGCGTGCTTGGGATTGAGGAGAAGTTAGGAGAGCATAATTAAAGCATTCCTTACAACTCCACCCCGAAAAAAATCCGAATGTCAGTGAGGAAGAAAATAAATACTACAATGAAGCCTTCAAACGTATTAATCGTACATATAAATGCCTTTAAAATCCGGAAAAGCGATGAAAATACAATCGACGTAATTAGAATTGGAAAATCGAACAAATTTTTAACTTATTTTGTGTACGCCTATATAAACTTTAATTTTTGAATTAATAAAATTATTTCCTTTAAAAATATTTTAATTTCAAATTTTCCCGCTAGGCGATAAACAATATTTTAGATCATTAAATAATTTTTGACATTTAATTTATAGTTTCTATTGTTGATTTTTTTTTATTTTTAAGCATTTTATACTTTTACTATATATTGTTTCATTGAAAAAAAATTTATAGATTTATCATTGATGTAAAAAGTACTTCACAGTGTGTTTTGAAAATTTTGATTCAGTTGTGTTTTAGCAGTCGTCGAGTATACTTCACATAATTTTTTGTTTAGCGAACAATTTAAAGTATTATATAGCTAATATGAGTATACGTTTGATGGATTTTTATACGAAATAGTTTTAATAATGTTATATTAATCCTTATAAGATACTATTTTTTCATTAATTAATTGACTTAAAAGCCATTTTTAACCAAATTATTGTCTATTTTTAGTCATTTATTGGTTTATTTAGATTATTTTAAGCCATTTTTGTTCTTTAAAATACCATTTACAGCCCATATTTGTGAATTATTATACTACTTTTAGTCATTATTATGTAATTTTTACATTATATTTGCCATTTATAGCTCTTTATTTGTCGATTGCGAATTTAATCGCTTAAAGCGAAGCGCAACACTGGGATCATTAATTTCTTTAGTTTAGATAATTTTAGGTTTTAGTTATTGTTATCTGTAGTAGAATTACTAGAACTGTCCAAAATTCGATGTCCATTGTTTTCAAACAGAAAATCAGATCGAAACTATAATTCTTTACTACTAAATTCTATGTAAAAAATTGAAACATTAAAAGAAATAGTATACATTAAATGGTTATGTAACGGTATTTGTTAAACGTGACCATTTTATACTTGCATTTACTGTGTGAACGTATCAATACATCTGTTAAAGTGTGAGCATTCCAGAGTAAGACACAGACTGAGTGTGTTTGAATATTTCAACGATAACCTGTTTCAGCCATTATCTTTTTATTTTCAATTTCGTCAGTTTTTATTGTTTTGGTACACTAATATCATAAAATAAAATTTTTTCGGGTGATATTTGCAACCAAAAGAATTCGAAAACGAAACACACGAATGAGCAAATGACATTTAATGAAGCGGAAGAAAGCGCTGACATAATGATAGCCCAAGATTTCTATTCGTCGGAAGTGGAGGTTCAGAGCACCAGTAGTTGTAGTGGTAGTGGAGATAAGAATTTAAATTATATTATTTAATTCGTTAGTAATTGAAAAAATAAAATTTTCAAATGTTGTTGCTATAAGTTATGTTGAAATAATTAAAAAGCTATGATTTCTTTCCCTGTTAATCGTTTTGTATATGTTTTTATGAATGAAACACAATAACTTATGTGAATGGCTTTAAAAGATATGATTCTACTACACGTAGTTTGAGTGCGTTATTCTAACAATTTTACGCTTTCTTTAGTTCTTATATTTTTAACTCAAAATAGTAAATGCTCATAACACATATTGCTAATTACTATGTATATCGTACACACTAGAGGTCGAAAACGGGTCCCGCGGGAAGCGGGAGGGATTGGGAATACTTGAAAAATACGCGGGATGGGAGGGAGTGGGAATAGGCTAAAAATATGCGGGAATTTACGAGAATCCCGCGTCCCTTTTATTCCCGCAAACCAATTATATAAATATATTTATGTTTAAATTCGACGAGTTTTTAGGACCCCTATAATTTTTTGTCCTAATTTTGATTTTTAAAAGAGTGTATTTTTCATATATTTATTATTATTTCAAATTGTATGTCAACCATGCAATTCATATTTATCTAATTACATTTATATA
>JAQGAW010002669.1:0-14519 GCA_034698025.1 Phthiracarus crinitus | reverse complement strand
AAATTCCACACACCATTCAACAGTTTCACTTCACGCGTTTCCGATTCGCGCGGATATAAACTTAAACTGGCATAACACGAATAATAATATATTGCAAACAATAAAATTACCTTAATTATCATTGTTCATAGATTTTGCTTTTTTCGGTGGAAGTTTAAATCAAAGTTAGTAAAAGCTAAATAATCTATTTTTATAGAATAGCTGAGTTGTATTGTGAAAGATAAAAATATCAATTTAGTACATGATATGAAAGTAACTGTATTTTCGTTCTTAAAAGCAAAAAATGTTAATCCATTTTTCAAATTTTATCAAAGTATTAACACAAATACTACGTTAAATATGTCTCATTTAAACCTAAAATAGAGTTTTATTTTTATATTTATTAAATTCTTGAAGTTTATGTCAAATTATTTTTTTAGATTTACAAAAATATTTTGGGTTACAAAAACTTTTATGATTTGTGTAAAAATATTACATTGAAATTTTTTCGAATATTTCCTAAATAAATATAATTTATTAATGCGCATAAAAATAAGTTTAATTAAAGCTATCAATATTTATTTCATAATTTCTTAGAAAAACTAATTTATTCAAAAACACATTCAAACTTTGATTTTCAAAGCTTTTAATAAATGCAACGTAAAGCTAATTGTATTTAATGTTCGTAACTTATAAGAGAATAGGCTTGATTTGTGTATGCGATTATTACAATATGATTTAATTGACAAACAAGAAAGTGTTTTGCAATCAAACAATAGATTAATAATAAGAGTACATAGGAATTTAAAGTGACTATTGATAAAAAAAATATTTCATGAACATTGAACTTTAATATTTTAATCAAAAAAAGTTGTTATTAAAATAGACGATTGAAAATTTGAATGAAAAAAAATTTAATTTTACCATTTTTTGAAGTGTTTTATTTAATTTTAATAAAATTATTTTGTGTGAAATAAGCGATTTTAATTTAATAGAGAACATATGTAAGTTAAATAAAGTACTCTAACTTTAATTATAAAGTAAACCTTATCTTGTTTACAGTATTTTTTTTAATTTAGTTGATTAGTTGTTAGTCGGTATATTACTGTAGACAGTCTACAGTGTAGACTGCAGTACCTTTTAAATCGATTAATATGAGAGTTAATAGTATTGATATGAGAGTCTAATAAGTTATGAGTCATTAATAGAGACTGGAAAATGGGGACAAAGTTTTGCACATTTCGTGGGACATAATTTATGTAAAAATGGTCACAAATTTTTGGACATTTATTCGTTTAAAAAACTTCAATAAAAAGTTTTTAAAATGAAATTAATTTTTATGTAATGTTTTCTTGACTTAAGTTTTGTTTTCTTTTAGATAATAACCGATAAAAGATTATAAATAATGTTTTAGTGAAGCCTATATTATAGTTTAATATATTGTAATTTAAAAAAATATTAACATATGAAAAAATTCAATATTGTAAAATAAAATTTCCATGTCATCTGCCACAATTTGTAAAATAATATATTATAACGAAATTGAGTGGCATATTCCGCAATTGTCAAATAATAACAAAATAGAATGGCCACTACCGACAATGTCTAATAAAATCAAAAAATAAAGAAAAAGTGGCATGTGCCTAAAACATCCAGTAATATCAAATAATAATAAAATGAAATGAGCGACTTTGGTCAAATTAAAAATTAAAATGCAGTCAGATATTATGACCTTATAGATCTTGTTTAATCATAGTTATAAATTAACTTATGTTTAAATTAATTTTGTTTATTCAATTTTTTGGCAAACTTTTATGTCAGTCAAACCACATGTTTTTGTGTATTAGAATTGCTATCGGGTCCACAACACATTTGGTAGAGCCGTGCCTGGTTCGGGCTTTACAGTAATAATTTTGGCCAGGTTGGGATTAATTTATAAATAAACAAAAACTTATATCTTTTATATTTTGACGATTAAAGAAACTAATATTGGTAAACTATTTTGCTAATCCATATTTAAATATAAATACCTCTGTTAAAATGGTGAATATAATTATTATCTAACCCCGCTGGACCCAAAAATATTTAAGGGTTTAGGCCGGGTCGGACTTTCAATTTTCCAATTTAAACGGGCTAGGGCCGGGTAAGAAAATTTTTACAATTGGATATGTTTACTCTAATATTTACTATGCCGTTTGGATAATTTTCGAGTATCAATTATAAATCTGCTAAAGGTTGGACTAATATAGTTTACTCCAAGCCTTAGAAAAATTATTAAATATTGAGACTCGATATAATCCGAACTGTAGTTTGTGTCCAATATTGGCGATAGAAAGAATAACTATCAGATTTAACAGAAATAACTTATAAATGTCTATGAGCCTAAAAATGAAATCTAAAAGCCTAACAAGATCTTACATGACTACAATAGACTCCATTCAACTCCATTAGACCTTACACTTTTATAATGAGCACTACCAGAATTTTACCCAAACTCATACACCAGACACTATTCTATATCAAACTACCCTATCCATACCTACGCCGCAACTCAAATCTTATTAGACCAAATTCCACCCCTAATAAATCCCATCAGTACCCCAAAACAAACCAATAAAGAATCAATAAAGAAGATTATTTGCATAGAAAATCAAATGTTTTAGCAAACTTAAATGAATTTCACACTGGATTATATAACAATTAATTTTATGTTTAAAGATATTGTTTAAAGTTTGTTGTTTAATAAAATAAATAAAAATAGCAATTGATATAACATAATCACCAGTAGTTTGTATGCCATTTCATTTGATATAATGTAAATAAATTTATTTTAACCAATAAGTAGTATCGTTCTCGACTTAACTCTCAGTCATATATAAATATCTAAAGTTTCTCTTAACCCATGTTGATTAAAATGCTTAGAAAATTAAAATATATTCCTTTTCTAATTTTTTGCGTTCAATATTATTTGGTTAATTGTAAAGTAATAGCTTGTGAGACATCTGATGACTGTATTAATAACAATAATATGTATTGCATTAGAGAGATAATGATGTGTGTTTGCAAAGGTAATTATACATTGGATTTAATAAACGGCATGTGTTTGAATATTTATTATGAAACATCGGGTACTATTAGAGCAAATAGTATTTGGAAAATGGTTAATATCGTTATGTTTAACTTGATTTATTTACATGGTTTACGCTTACTCTAACGTTGTTTTACCAATAGAACTCATAATTTTAATTGTGTTGTCTTGTATTATATTATTGATGGTGTCATAAGTTGGTTATATAAGAATGAGACATTTTGTAATATTTTATGGTTTATTTTAAGATTTAGAATATACACATTAAAACTTATAGATATGAGTGTTTTCACACTTTCATGCTGAAAACAAGTAAAAACAATTTCAATTTTATTAAAATTATGTATAAATATTACCAAATGTTATATAATTTGAATCTTTTTTTCTAAAGAAAAATAAATATAAACTAAATAGTTTTAAAGAACACTTTTGGCGAGCGAATTGACTGTATTTAATTAGATTAAAAACATTTAAAGTCATATATTTTTATAATATGTATTGTTTTTAATATGGATTATTTGAAAGCTACAAAATAACTTGTGGGCTAATGAATACGTTTTGTTTGCTATATAGCGTGAGATACTATTACTAAGATATAATTAATAGCATTAATAGATAAAATATAATAAGTAAATAGCATTGATATAAACTGTAATTCTTTCAAAATCGAATAATACTTTTAATTGATCACAGATAGCGTTGAAAAATCTTACGCCATTCGTAAGTTCATTATATTATAAGGATATTAATGAAAAATGGATTGTTAATAGGAATTACAATATTTATTGCAAAATAATATTAATGAATAAAAACATGAACAATGCAATAAAAATTGTTAACATTATAAATATTTTTATTAAAAGCATTCCAAAATAAAAAAAATAAAGATTATTTAAAATATCTAACTTCAAGGGAAAAGATTTAAGGTAACAAATATTGAAAAATAAGTTAATTTAATCATTTTATTTAATAGAAATAAAAAAATGAAAAAAATTAATAATTCGAATATATTTTAGACATTTTTCCTAAAATAATTTTAATCTCAAAACAAATTCATTTACAATTTCACAAGTAATCGTATAAACATTTTACCTAAAATTTAATTACCGTAGTATTATTTGTTTGTTTTTCATAATCATTTAATTCACATGTTTATCAATTTATATATTCATTATATATAACAAAACTAAAATATTAGAATAAAAGGTTAATAATTAAAAATTGAAAAATATAAACATTTTAGTTTATAACATATTTGTATAAAAGTTAATTTTACGAATTTATTTTCTAATTAAATTTTTAATAGTTTTATGAATGTTCTCTGAATTAATTTGTAATTCTTTTTAAGTAAAATTGATAAAAATGGAGAATTTTTCAACCCCTGAAATCAAAGTTAAGATTATGGATCGAAATGTTTTTCATGGAAAATTATTGCAAGATATAGAAAGTTTTGTTTCACAGTATATGAAAAAGTAGTGGAAAGATAGCGAAGATTGGGTTGAAATACTTTCAATTTCATTTAACAATGTAACTGATTATGAAAAGTTATTGTTAGTTAAAAATAATACAATTTATTTAAAATTAATTGATTCATTTTATGTTGGGTGTACATTAGAGATCGAAATTGCAGATCCAACTTGATTGGAATGGGATTGGAGTTAAGAAAATAGGCTTAGAAATAGTGAAGTTGGAGTAAAACTTTCAAAATTAATTGAGAATGGAGTGGAGTTGGATTAAGTTTTAAATGTTTTTTTTTGAGTTGGTTGGAGTCATCAGTATTATTTATTAGAGTTGGTATGAAGTTGAATGAAAAAGCTATTTGTGGATTGGAAGTATTATTTTCCACTTAAAAATTTTCAGTAAAACTAAATTTTATAATTTATAAAAATAATTGCATTTAAAAAATAAGAGATTATCAGCTTTTATGATGTCTATCGATAACACGTTTGAAATAAATAAAATTAGCGTTGGAGTTGGAATGGAATTGGATTGAGATAATAATGGAGCTAATTGGAGTTGGAGTCTGTTTTATAGATTTTGTTGGAGTTGTTGTGGAGTTGATGGGATTTTTTAATGGAGTTGGTTGGAGCTGGAGTAAATAATTTTCACAATTTCGATATCTAGTCTACATTATCTGCCTCACACTAATGGTCAATAATATAAAATCGAAATTATATTTCATAAAACTCGAGTGAAACATAATGCTATATTAATGAAATATAAGTTTTAGTAAATACAAAACCATGCAATTAAGAGAACAATAACGACACCAATTCCTATCATAAAGGCTATCAATTTCAGATTTTGCCACCAATACTTGGATTTAAGAGCTCCAGTCAATAAACCAAACTTTTCGGCGAATTCTCTCAGAGCACTAGACCTCTTTTCGACTTCTGATATCTTTTCGTCTCTTTCCAATACTTTCTCGATGTTATCTTTCATTATTTCCTTTACTTCACCCACTTTTTCCTGTGTCTGTTGCATACGCCGTTCTGATGCTAATAACTGAGGATTAGGTTTATTCGCTTTACTGGACGATTTACTTTCATCCATAGTTTTTCCCTTTGATAACCTTAAATCAATTGTGTTTTCTTATTTATTATTTAATATCAAAAAAATATTATATATATATGCTTACATTATATTATAGTCAAGAAAATAAAATCAAAATAATGCGAAGACCGTTGTGTTAAATAATTAGAAATATTAATTATTTATATGTCACCACATTATGAACATATCATTATGGTTTGATAACTTTAGTGTGAATCATAACCAGGAATCGGATAATTCGTGTAAAAATGCTAAAATTCGGGTCGGGTAATCGGGTGCTTTAAGTTTCAAATTCGGGTATGAATTCGGGTCACATAATTTAAGTAAATATCACAAATAAATTGTTTGCTTGCTTTTCATTCAGTAATTTTTATAATTGTTTCATGAAATATTTTTTTCCTAGTTCATATTTTCACATATATTCGGGTAATTTCGGGCATTTAACTCAAAATAGGGTGAAATAGGTAAAATTCGTGCATACTTTAATTGTCCCATTCCTGATTTTAACTATTTATTTCAAAAATTATGTTTTTTTAAACAATGATTTATGAAAAAATGTAACAAAATTAACGAAAACGGGCTTATTCGGGTTATAAATTAAAATTCGTGTAATTTCGGGCATTGTCGTCTAATTCGGGTAAATTCGGGCAAATTCGGGTATACCCGAATTATCCTATTCCTGATCATAACCGTTTAAGTGATTGATAATTTTCGATTTTGAGTGTTTATCAAACATTAATTACAGCAAAAGGAATTTATTATGAAACATAATTCGGTTTATGCTTTAATCACGTTATAATTCTAAGAATATTTTTTTTGCGTTAAAATAAACGCAAAACATGGAAAATAAATAGCGTATCCATGATGTTATTTAAGGATATCCGGTTCTTAAATTTCCGTTCGCACTGTTATGCAATTGAGTCGAATTAAAGGGCATTTATTTACTAATAAGCATTTTTTATAGTTTTTGCTCATAGTTTTGCAAATAAACATAATATTTAGCCTTTTATTTTTGAATTTAAATGAATTTAGAGCTATAGCCTACCATTATCTGCAGTAAATGATAATAATTTAAACAAATTTAAGCTCTAGTTATTTTATATGACTTTCTCGGAGAGAGTTTAGCTTATTAAATTAACCATGTCTGTCAATCCGTCCGTCTTTGTGTCCTAAGTTTTTATATTAATTAAGAGATTTCATGTTTTATTTAAATTAATTAAAGGATTTTATTTCTCGCTAAAAATAAACTTTAATCTAATTTATTTCATCCAAATGTACTTTAATACCATTTGAAAAATATTTTCTAACAAACTACGTTCAATTCTCTTAAATTTGAAGACACTTTAGTTCTATTCATATAAGAAAATTACATTTTTTACATTTGCATAATGTAAATGAGTTGTATTTTTACAATTAACTTTATTTATTTAACTTATATTTAATATTGCATAAAATTCCTATTTTACCACAGGATGTGAATATATTGGTATGATTGCGAAAATATTGTTTTTTTTTTGAAAAAATTGTCGTATAATAAGGATTTATAACAAAGATTAAGAATAAAATACACAATCGAAACGAAGAAATTTTTTAACGCCTTAGTTTCAGGTAAAAAGTTTTTAAAAAATGTATTTTAAATTCAATGAGATTTAGCAGAGAAAAGTTAAGGCTAAAGAAATACTAATAAAAATGTTTTTTTTTGTCAAAATTGTGTCCAAGTCAAACATACGTATATTAAATAAGAGGATATTTCCTTGGCTTATCAGATTTCAAAATTTTTACATATTTGTCTCCTAATGACCATCAAAATATATATTAACTTATATATAATTAAGGGCATATTTTTATCATTTTTGTATTTTCAGTCACGTAGAAAAAAATATTTACAATTAAAAAAAGAGTTCATAATAATAAGGATTAGGATATTAAGGAAAAATGTATTGATAATAAGATTTACTATACTATTAACGAATAAAAATATGAACAAATCAATAAAAATTTTAAAGATTATAAAAAAGATTTTATTAAAAGTATTCCAAAATAATAAAAACACAGATTATTTAAAATCGCGAACTTCAAGGAAAAAGATTTAAGTTAACAAATAATTAAATATTAAATTAATTTATTTTATTGAAGTCAATAAATGAAAAAAATAATAACTCGAATATATTTTAGACATTTTTCCTCAAATAGTTTTAATCTCAAAATATTCATTATATATAAAAAACAAATCTAAAATATTAAATTAAAAGGTAAATAATTAAGAATTTAAATTCATTTTGAAAAATATACACATTTTAATTAATAACATACTTGTATATAAGTTAATTTTATGAACATACTTTCGTATTTAATTTTTAAGTGTTTTATGAATGCGCTATGAATTAATTTTTAATTATTTTTTAGAAAAATTGATAAAAATGGAGAAATTTTGGACCCCTGAAATCAAAGTTAAGAAAATGGATCGAAATGTTTTTCATGAAAAATTATTGCAAGATATAGAAAGTTTTGTTTCACAGCGTCTAAAAAAGCAGTGGAAAGATAGCGAAGATTGGGTTGAAATACTTTCAATTTCATTTAACAATGTAACTGATTATGAAAAGGTATTGTTAGTCGCAAAATGGACTATAATTGGATGGATGCTCGACGATCTGTTAGATGTCTCACCAGAAATTATATATGAATATCTAAACTTTTTTCAAGAAAATAGATTCGAAAATGAAGGAAATGAAGATAAAATGCTGATTGAATTTTCAATGATGAAAGAAGTCTATAATGAATTTAAAACAAGAGTGTCTCCCAGTTTTTATCGACTTATTATTAAAAATAGCGTTAATTTTGTAAATACTGTTGCGATGGGTATGGAAATGAAGAAACACTTCTCAATTGTGAATCTCGAAGAATATATAAAAGTTAGAAAATATGATTGTTGTTCATATTTGTTTGTTGTATTTGCTATGTATGTTTACGGTGTCGATGAAAGTATCCTACAGATAGAAGATGTTAGAGAATTTCACGATCAATGCGCTCATCATTTCTTTTTGGTTAATGATTTGTTTTCATTAAAACATGACTTTTTAAGAAATAGTATTCATTATAATTATGTTAGTGTTTTAAGCATTGAAAAGAGAATAAGTTTTGAAGAAACAGCTAATCTTACGGTAAAACAGATTATAGAAAAAGAAAAAAATATACATTCATTGAAAGATAAAATCATTAATAATTATCCTGAAGTTCCATCTGTTTATTTGGTTGGAATGATTAACGTTTGCAACGGAAATTTAGTTTGGAGTATCAATTGTAAACGATATAACAAACTTTATTAATGGTTTACACTAGTTTTTTGGTATTGCTTGAGCAAACTATTAAATTAATTTAACATCAAATATGGAGTGAATTTCTAAAATTAGTTTTTACTTTAACAATTTATGATCAGATATAGTATTAATTTTGTAAATTTAAAATAAATATTCATTAAATAAAGAATTAAAGGACTTAGATTTATCTAAAAGATCTAAATTAAAACCAATGGTTTATTATTGCAATCGATTAAAACATGAACAAAGCTTTAAAAATAATTTAATTGTTTACCAATAATATTCTATATTCCATAAAATCTTACAATTTATTTATAATTAAAGTCTTTAAGTAAAAAACAAGATTTAAAGTAAATAACCTTTAATTTTTAATATGCTTTACTAATTCAAAAAAAATTATGAAAAGGTTAAAATTAACAAACTCAGACATAACAGGAAACTTTTTCGATTTAATAATTTAGTTGTAAATTTGCAATGTTTTTCCTTAAGTAATCATTATATATAATATAAGTATACAATAAAAATAAATAGTAATATATTTAATAAATTTTACGATAAATTTTCTGTTATATTTTATTATTTTGTCAAATACGGTAAAACGTTATCTATAGCAATGGTTCTCAAACTTTTTTTGTAATGCGACAGTAATACTATGATAAAAATGTTTCGGTGACTCAAATAAATTTTGAATTAAAGGATAATCTAGCCTTTGATAATTTAAATTATTAATATTCTAAGAACAATTTGTTAAATCGGGCTCTTGCTTAAATTTTAATTATTTAATTAATAAATTTTATAACATGAAATTTTTTCCAATTCGCGTTGATTTGAGAATTAAATAGATTTTTACAGAAAATTGATAATGCTCTTACTTTGATATAATAATCTGATTATATATTTAATTTACTAATTATGCATCAATGATAAATAAACGTATACCGACTTTGCTAACATAATTTAGCTTTATTTATTTTTTATGCTTATCTACACTTTAACGAATTTAATTATAAATTAGAATTAAAATAAATGAATTTTAAATAAAAAAATTTTTTAGAATTTTATTAGTTTAGCTCATGAATAGTTTTGAATACAAAAAAATAAATATAGTATTATTAATTTATTTTGAAATTGTCATTCAAATTGGATTAGTATTATGATTACAGTTTTATCTCAAAAGTTTTAGTTAATATTTAGTTAAAGCATCACTAAATTTATACTTCTTTTATATTATGATAAAATAAATTATTTATTGTAATATAAAATATAAAAAAATAAATCTTCCATGAATCTTGAACAAAATCGAATTAAAATAATTTATAAATATTATATTCGCATTTTCTAAACTTTTTTAATTATTTTTCTAAATTTAATAGCAAAACATATTTAAAATAACCCATTTCTTTTTGCAACCTATTGAAAAAGTTTGCCAATCTTAATATATAGTTTGTTTGTTTGTCTGTCTTTCCCTTTATAGGCTCCTCCCCTGGAAGCACCACCCCTCGACACCTATACCAATGAATTCAGCTTTATGAGTAGGGAACAAATGGAGGTGATTGGAGGTGGTGGGCCCGTTTAGGGGGTTGAGGTAAGATAAAATGTAAATCTTGAGTCGAGCTGGGGCTCTGGTTGGCCGGAAATTAGTCCGGTGGGTCTGGGTGGTATCACAGTGGGGTCCGAGTGGTTCGAGGTGGGGTCAGAAAGGGTTGAGGTGGGGTTCGGATTAGTTAATTATAGGGTCAGGATGGGGTATGTCTATAACATATTGAGGTACGGTTGTCGGGAAGTAGTTGTAAATGTTAAGGTTTTGTTCCGGCCATGAAGGTTGAGGTTGATTTGGAAAATGTTATGTTCATGTTAGTGTTCGAATCGGAAATGTTAGAATATTAAAAATATATTTTTGAATAAGTATTTTACATTATTTCCCGCCGAAGGCGGTCTTTATTGCAAGTATATTTATAAAACTTAACACACCATGATGTGCGTAATAATTATAAAAAAATTCACTTCAGAAGTTAATTTCTGGTGTTACTTTAAGACCATATGGGATGAGTAAAACATATTTGATATTCATATTTTTACTTATATTATTGTCTTAATTCTAACAGAAATTAAAACTGAAACAATCGAAATGTTATACAAATATATTAATGTTATGATTTTGTTTTTGGTTAGTTGTACTATTGGTCCGTTTGAAAATAATACCAATAGTGTAAAACCTTATCAATCAATATTTATAACTTATCCAACCAATAACCTTCCAAAACAATATGGCGATAGTTGTGATATGTTAAAACGAATAATTTGCGATTTTCATAAACACCTTCAATGCGGTAACAATAGCTTATGTGAATGCAAAATCTTTTACAAATTTGACAATGGATTGTGTACTTTAATCGATTTAATATTTAAACGAAGAAAAATAGGTGAAAACTGTACAGTGGCTTATGACTGCGAATATCCTCATAATTGTGTTAAGTTTCGATGCAGTCAACAATCGATACCAACTATTGACGGCTTACAACAAAGTTCCAATTATAATACAAAGGGATTTATTTTGCTTTGGGTCAGTATTGTATTAGTTATCGTATTAATAGTAATCTGTATACTATGGCGTGTGTGTCGTTATAAAATTAGAAAACGAAATTATGCTTCATATGTTCAGGTGATTGGATGTCTTTTTTATGTGAATCGCGAAAAAAATCGGATTTTTGGTTAAATGAAAAATATCCAAACACTACCAAATGAATCAATTAAAGACTAATATTTTATTGAATGATTTCTTAATTAACCAATGCTTCCCCAAAAAAATTAAACTGATCATTAGACGTTGTATAAAGTCATCGTTTTTATAATTACATCAAAACTGATTTGCATTATGCAAAGCTTAACAAGTGATTTGTCGTCATTGATAACTGTCAAAGCAATACTATTATTATTATTAGTAATATTACTAATATTCGAAATTTGTGCGATTCATTATTATATCAACTAATTTGCTTAAATTGTAGTATCAGTTAGAATAAACTTGTATTTGGTATTTCTATTTATTCCACAATTGTATTCACACAATGTATAACGTTTTATTTTATTTCGCAAGTTTGTTAACATTACATATTATTTTGTGTGCCTGTATTGAGAATCATTCTCATGACACGTGTGATGCGGTAAAAGGTATAAGTTAAGATTTTTGGAAAAATAAGTGCGTCGAAGGTGTGTCTCATTGTGAATTATACATACCTAATAGTGATGCACAAAAGTCACAAATTAAAGAAATTCCTTAAATCTTTACCTTAACTCATGTCAATTTTTAAACGTTAGCCTTAACATGTTAATAACATTCTTAACTTTAACTTTGACCGGTTAAACAAATTTTTACTCGCGTTAACTCTCCACTTTTTAAACCCATATTTGAAAATAAATTAATACATCAAATATGTGTAAAATAACACAAATTAAAAAATTTATTTCTCATTAAATTTTTTAAATAAAATTGTTTACTAACTTTAAAAATAAAATTATTTTTCTAATTGTCCGATTTCTTAAAAATATCACTAAAAATTACATTAAAAAAATAAATTAAGTTAATCGGTTAACCCAGTTTTGCTTCAAAATTAAACGGGTTAAGAATCAACTTAACTCTTAACTTTGACTCCTCCCTTATTTCTTAACTATAACCGGTTAACTGGTCAAGTCAAAAGTTAACCGGTTAAAATGTGCATCACTATATGAGTAGATGATGAATTAATGTTGTGGTCATTCTATCAGTATTACGCCGATAGCCAAGTGTTTTACCGACGACTGAATGAGCGGTTGATAGAAATTTGATAAAAATTGAAAGTGATTTAAGTGTTGAACGAATGAATTGATAACTACTATGTTTTTACGAACGATAAAGTGATCAATAATTGAATAAAATAATTAGTAGACAATAACTAAGTTATGTGAACGAAGGATCAATTAAGTAAATAGATGCCTAATTTAAATGACTATTAAATGTAATTAAATAATTAATAATCAAAGAAATATGGATCGCGTAACTTGTATAAAATATAATTTTTAATATTAATTGTAAACAATGCGACTGAGCTAAAGCTCTTCTGGAACACAAGTAAAGTGTTTTAAATAAAAACATAATAGAGGTGCTTTAAAAATTAAGTTATAGGTTTATATGGCAATAGTTGGCGTAAAGTGAGGTTTAGCGTGACTTATTGATAATAGCATTGTTTCGATTTTAGAAAGTTTAAAGAAAAGCGAAAATTTCGTTGACTTTAACATAAGCGAAAGTGATATACAATTAAAATTAAAAACAGAACAATAAGTTTAAGTGATTTTAAGTGAAATTAAGAAACATATGAAAGAAAAAGCGAAAATGAATTGAAATTCAAATTGTAAAAGCAAAATTAAAATACTAATTAATTAATCAATATAAAAAAGTGAAATAAAAAAAGCAAAATTAAAATATTTCAAATTTCACTTTCTTTTCAAGCAAATACAAAATTAAAATTTTAAAATAAATCAAAAAGCAAAAGCGAATGACAATTTACAACAAAATTTTCAAATTGAACAATAATTATTAATAGTAATCAATTATTAAAAAAATCCTAATAACTTTAAAAAACAAATTAAAACGAAAGCTTATTCTATTAAAAAAACTTTACATTTTATTTCAATTTACAGTGATGCATACGCTCGGCGCTCACGCTCGCGCTTGGCAAAAAAAAAATGACGCTCACCGCTCGCGCTCGCGCTCGGGTAAAACTAAAACGCTCGCGCTCACTTTCTCTACTCGAGCGCTGAGCTTAAACCGAGTGTAAATTTAAAGGAATCTTAATGTAAAAAATTTAAAGCCTAATTAATATATAATTATTTTCACTTATAAATAAAATTAAAGAATATTCACAGTTTTTAAAGATTTTAATAAGCTTTAAATTTATTTATGTTTGTGCTAAAATAAATTTTTGTATAAAATAAATTTTTGTATAAAATAAATTTTTGTATAAAATAAATTTTTGTATAAAATAAATTTTTTAATTGAAATAATCCTATTTTTTAAATATTACTTTTGGGAACCTACGCTCGGCACGCTCGCTCGCGCTCAGCACTCGACGCTCAGCGCTCACGCTCACTCTCGATGAAAATTCAACGCTCGGCGCTCGCGCTCCCCTCCGAGCGCCATCCGTTCGAGCGTTGTGCATCACTGTCTATTTATATGTATATTATTGTGTGGGATTGGGCTCAGAAAAGACCCGAACTTTATTTATCACTATTTATTCGAATGCGTTTTAAGACTTTAGTAATCAGTCAATAAATCTATAAATAAAATGCGAAAATAATCACTAGTAAAATTACTATTTAAAAACTTAGCGAAAGTTTTAGAAAATATAATTAACTAAATATGTTGTTAAGAATGAAATCCAAAATAATATTATTTTGAAGATAATTCCACTAGTTTTATGAATAATATTGCAATAATCGATAAAATCTACAAAATAATTGAATTCATTAAAAAAATAGATTAAGTTTCATATAATTATAAAATCAATATTATGTTTGATTACTTCATAAAAGCGAAAATAATTAAT
>JAQGAW010002668.1:0-14521 GCA_034698025.1 Phthiracarus crinitus | reverse complement strand
ACCAATTTTTAATATCAATAGACTTATCAGACCCATCAAACAATCTTAGTTTCGGATCCTTTGTTGCCATTGTTTCTATTTCTGATTCACTATTAGTTTCTAATTCAGAACTATTATCACTGTTAGACTTATTGTTAGTAATGTCAATATTCATTAAATGTTTTAATTAAGTTTTATAATTGTTATCACTTTGTGATTCTTTGGTAACTTTAATACCTTTAGAATGCAATAGTTTATAATCAGTATCTTTCTTAACATCACGTTTCGGTTGTATTCGAGTTGGGATTTTGTCACCCGTTTTCTCAATAATAGCTTAACTTAAATAATAAATTATTTCTAATTCTTAATTCTAATTAACAATTAGTTCATCGCTTATCATCGCATATGATCTGATTTACAGTCATCACCTAAACGTGTTATTTTACAATTAAACAATTTACTGATAATTTCAGTTTTAGTTTGTTTGTTACAATTTTTATAATATATAACAATAAATAGCATTCAGTTTTCAATAGCTTTTAGCATATTTTTACAGTTTGATTTCATATAATTTAATATTTTATGATTAGATAAATAAACAATAATTCTAAATCTAATAAGTTTTATTTAAAGTGTATTCACTTTTAATTATTCAAATTGAACTGTTTTTATCAATTTAAGTCAATTCTGATTCAATCGAATTATTTAACTTATTGACTATTTTGTCAATTATTTTTTTTAATCGAAATGATATCATATCATTGCATGCCTTTGTCATAAATTTACTAACAATTCATATTTGAATCCATTTTCAATTAATTAATTAATCAAATGATTTAATTTATAGCGTTATTCGCGTTTAATTCGATTTTGATTTAAATTAGTTTATGATTCGAATCAATTATTATATGTATTTTGAGTTTCGAATTGATTATCAATTAAATTATTTTTTGATTCATATCATTTTTTACATTAATTTTCGAATGATTTAATCAATTTATTGATTCGTGTTTTGCTTCAAAGCAAAGCATGCAATTTAATGATTGTTTTAATTTTTTAATTATTAATAAATGTAAATACGATTCGTTAATCACTATTAATAAAATATAGATATTTTGGTGTCAATTATAATAGAGTTAACAATAACTACACGTATATTCGCATTCATTTATAAACGCGTTTCGCGTTTTGAAACCAAATTTATTTAGTTGTATATATAATAATGGTTCGCTAAATTCGTACAGTAATATCAATTGTATATTACTATTGTATTTGACTTTTTATCAATTAAATTTGATTTAATATGATTGTGTTTAAAACACGTGTTCAGTTGACTATATATCAAACACGTGTTAATATGTTTCGTATTTTAACGATCAGTTAATAATAATAAATTAATTATAATTATATTAAATTATACTTAAATCTAAATCTAATTTAATTTAATTTAGTTTAAAACTAATACTAATTTTATTTGAATGTTGATGTCGTGTCTCTCTTCTCCGCTCCTTTTTTTGCCAAAACTGCGCCAAAATGTAATGTTTATTTAGATTCGATATTTCGAACAAATATTAATTTTATTTAATTCGTATTTAATTCGAGAAATAATAATAATAATTCGATAATATTTGATTAATAATAATAATGGTTTCAATAATAATAAATTGAGTTAAATTAATAGTAATTTTTCACTGAATTATAAGTGTGTTAATGTTTGCCAAAATGGCACTGAAAATACATGCTTTATTTTAAATACAAAATATGTTTTGAATTATGTTTTAATGTAATCGCTTTGCGATCAGTAACACAACTGATTTATACATACAAATTATTCATATAACGTATGCATAATACGTTATTTAAACGTTTGACTATAAGTCACTCTTATATGTGACTAGAGGTCACATCAAAGTATTCAAAGTCGATATAAAATATGAGATAAATTAAAGAAAATAGACAACTATTTATAGAATTATATCTAAAAATTAATCATGTTATACAACTCAACTTTTCAGTAATTTGTTAGTTTAACTTTAATAAAAATTTTAATATTTGGAAATAACTATCCTTAACTTTTTGTGATGCTATGAGTTGTCAGCGCAGAATAGCTTGTGTGACTTATCGGTCGATACAATATAAATAATAAAACAAAACAAGAAAGAGAATGAAGATTCATAATGAGCTAACTTTATATTACACTTTGTATAAGAGTTAAATCAAAGTTTTAGTGTATTTTTGGCTTTTAATTATTAATTATATTGTTTGTCAATTGTACTTTATTTCAAATTTGTAAGAATTTAGTATTATTACTGTATATCGTTATATCGAAAAATGTACATAACTTTAGAACACATTGTTGTAAATAGTATTTCAGTAATTGTTTTGCGAATTTTGATTCAGTTGTGTTATAGATTCATAGAGTCTACATCAAAATTTGTTGTTAACGGACACTTACTGAAGCAAATAAACGCGTGTAATAGTTTAAACTAAAGCTGTTCCCGGGTATTAAAATTGTTACCCGAAACAAACCGGCAAAATAAAGATTTTAACCGACCCGAACCGAACCGACTCGGGTGTAAAGCATAGAAACCGAACCGAACCGACGGTTAACCCGAAAACCCGATAAACAATTATAAAAATAATTAGTAAGTAGAAATCCTATAATATAATCTATAGTTATATTCCTAATATTAATTATGCAACTAATATTTATTTTATTTTGCTATTTATAACAAATTTAACGTTTAATTTAAGATTAAATTGTTGAAATTATGTACAAAATGATTTTTTTTATGATAAACTTAGTAGATAAATTCATTTGTAGTCAATAAAACTTGCTTATCGGGTTATCGGTTTATTGTTGGGTTTGTGTAAAATAACCGAACCGAAAAAAATCAAACCGGATTGAACCGATAAGAAACCCCACCCGATTAACCGACGGTTAACCGACCCGAGGTACGGCTTTAGTTTTAATTATTTTTAAAATTAAATCACACATCACTGATGTGACATCAGTCAGCAAATAATATTTTCCATTAACTTTACATTAATTATTTGACTGTTAGTTTAAGAATTGTTTAAATATGAACATTTTTAAAAAACTAAGTGTCAAAAAATTATTATTTTAGTTAAAGAAATTTTTTATGGTTTATATAAATAATAATAATAATGAAAAATAATTAAAAAATTCTAAGTGTTTGTGTAAGTAAACCCTAGACTAGTTAATTTAATTTCATACAGTAATTACGTTGTAATTTGTTAGTGAGATATGAAAACAACACTAAACTTACATATACTTTACATTACATTCGCATACATTGTATGATACATTGTAGTATTTAAATTGTTGTATACCTTTCGTTACCATTTCGTTATGTTTTTATATCGTAAAGTAAGTGTAGTGTTATGTTATGTTATGTTATGGTTATACTGTAACAGTTACTGTTGTATGAATATATCAACCATACATACCATACATTCGATGTATGATTATTTCAATTGATTGTGTCATATATGATATGATATGCATATTATGATAATGTGTACACAATTGTAGACAATTGTGTCAATAATATTTGATCATTAACTTGAATTGACGTGAATTACTAGTAACTGAGATGGAAGTGGATTCAGACGCTGTTAACGATTATAAGTCATCGCTCAATGATCTTACCATTAACTCTAAACCACAGATCAATATGTTGACGATGTTAGCCGAAGACTATAAGGACACGAAATCAGTTGAAATCGTTCGCTGTATTGAACAACGCATTCATACGGTATCTCGCGATCGAATGCTTCCACTCTTGTATTTATTAGATTCTATATGTAAAAATGTTGGAGAAGTTTATACCAAATTATTCACGCAAAACATTGTTTCCACGTTTTGCGATGTATTCGAAAAAGTGGACGAAAAAACTCGATTATCTCTCTATAAATTGAGGCAAACATGGAATACGATATTTCCAGTGAGAAAGTTATACGCAATAGACCTACGAATTCATCAACAGTTGGATCCCGCGTGGCCTATAACTGCCAAACCTGATGAACCATCCGCTGTCGCCAACTCTAACTCTAACTCCAACTCGAAATCTAACTCTAACTCGAATTCGACAAATTCGAAGACAGCAACTGTCAAGTCATCGGTTACCATAAAACCTCAACAACAGGTTCACGTGAATCCTAGGTTTTTAAGCGATGCAAAGCACGCGCAAATAGGAATCACGCAGTCATCGCTCGTTTCACCCGAAGCTGATCCATGGCTAGCGAAGCAAATTATACAGAAACAGCAAGAGTTGCTTCAATTACAAAAAGTGAAGTTAGAGAATGAAGTGATTAAAAAACAACACGAACTCGAAGTACAAGCGCGTGCTTTGCAAGAGAAAGAGCAAAAGTTAAAGCAAAAAGAAAAAGTTTTGCAGAGATCTAACAGTCCAAACGGGAAAAATGTAAAGAAAAGGAAGAGAAGTAGAAGTCGTCGAAGTAGAAGTCCGAGTCCTATCACCCAAAAGAATCGAAGTCCTATTCATGGTTGGAATCGCAGTCCAACTGACAGAATAAGGGAAAGCCCTTCTGGTTTGAATCGACAACAAAGTCCGTCATTCTCTATGAGGCCATCTGGTAATGCATATTCACCTCATAGACATCGAAGTAGAAGTCCTAATATGTTGAAGAATCAATACATTGCTCAACAAAGTTCAGCGTCATTAGCATCGCATCAAACATCAGCGCTATTACCAACTCCTTCTCAACCACACGTTCCAACGACAATCCCTGCGCCAACAATATTAGCGCAGCCAGAAATGTTGAGTATTACGAGCATTGCTAGTTCTCATTCCGAACAAAATTCTGTTCAAACTATTAATTCGATTCGATCGATACCTAGTAATTTGCCTGTTATGCACCATAACATCCATTCTAATCTTCAGTCCAATGTTAACACTAACACTATCGATAGATCCATCAATTCAGCGTTCTTATGGGGACAGGATAGGGATTATAGGAAAGAGTTTGATAGTATGATGACTGAAGCTCAAGAAAAGTTGCGTACGGGAGCGATAAGCTCTGCCGACCACGACGTACTCGTAAGGGAAATGAAAAGAGCTATAAATGAATCGCATTCTAATCACGTACCAACTATTTTAAAAGCACCCGATTCTGTTTCCATGTTAATTGATAGGAAATCGAGACAATTATTTTATTTAGATAATACAACTGCTATTGTTTTGTTGGGAGCGCCAGACAGTGCTAGTTTTGAACAATTGATTCAAATTGATCCTAAATTATTAGATCCGCGACAGATTAGACTCGAAGGCCCGCCAACTAAGGTTTTCATTGATAGTGATCGTGGAAGTAATGATTTCATTCTTCTCGAGTTTAATGGAATGGAAAAAATATTTTATCATTACGATAATGAACAGAGAATTCGATTCGGTGTACCGGCAAAAGAAATCATTTTCAATGGTCAGCCATATCCTGCTAAGTTTGGTGGCGCACCCATAGAAGTCTACTTTAAAGGTGATAATTTACCGCATTCTTTAAAATTAGACCAAACGTCATCTGTGAGAGTAAAGTTATCGGATGAGCGGTGCTATGATTTATGGGCAAAAGTTGTTAAAATTGCGACTTCAGATGGAACTAATAAGACACCATTGGGACAAATATCTGCACAAAAGCCATCTGATGTAAATAACTTAATATCAAAATTAATTGCCGCAGGAATTATAACAAATAATGGTGGAAGCACTAGTTCTCAGCAAAATTTGCCAAAAGATGAGCAATTTGAACAGAAGGAAGAAAAACAACCAATTGATCCGCCGATAAAATTATCATCGGATTCGTTAAAAATAAATCGCGCGACAGTTATCGCCACACTTTATAATGGAATTCAGTGTACGAATTGTTCGCTAAGATTTGATGATAAAGACCAACCAATTTCTTCGGATAAAACTCGATATTCGAAGCATCTTGACTGGCATTTTCGTCAAAATAGAAGAGATAAGGTGAAGCCAAGTTCATCGATTAATTCTTCAACTAAAAGAAATTGGTATTATCCTCTAAATCTTTGGTGTCAATACAAAGAGGTTACGTACGAAGACGATAGCACGAGCTTATTCGTCACTGAGGAAAATGAATCAGACGAGGATCAAGAAACTCCATTACCGACTGTTGTCGCGGATAAAGACGAAAGTCTTAATTGTTGCGCTGTTTGTGCCGAAAAGTTTGAGCAGCAATGGAATGAAGACGAAGAAGAATGGAAGCTTATTAACGCTAACATTCATAATGAAAAGATTTATCATCCTTCGTGTCTGACTGATTATATTACGCAACACGAGAGGACAACCAGTGATAATGAGATTAATGAACAGTTTGAATCCAAAACGAAAATTAACTTTATTTCTGATAACATTGAAAAGCCTGAACTGGAAAAAACTGAACCAAAACTTCAAAAACATGAATTAGTTGTGGAAGATTTACCATTTATTGCCAGTTATTGTGATAATATGGTGATTGATAGTGTAAATAATGATATTGATGTTAACAACCAAATGTCCATTACTGACAAAATGAATGAACAAATTATTAGTGATTCAAATGTCATTCCATTTAATAATGAAAAAGAGACAATAAATAGTGAACCATATATTGAAGAAGCAAAGATTCAAGTATATGAATACGAAATACCTCTCAATAATAATAACAACAGTGAAGTGGTTGATCAAAATATTCAACACTCGACAGAATGTGATAAATTAGTGTTTTCAGTGGAGCAAACTAAAGAAGATGTGATCCAATCGCACTCATCTTTGTCGCCGACAATTGTGAAAAACGATGCTAATCCTACAAAAGTGGTGCCACAACAGGGAGCTATTGTTATTAAAATGAAGTCATCGAATATACAGCAACAAATAACATCCCAAACAGTTAAAGACGAAGAAAGTTTGTGTAATGATGAACCACAGATAACAGTAAAAGGACATGAATTATCTTCGCTGTGCAGTATAATGTGACAAAATATTAATTTTATTGTAAATGTATTATCTAAATATAAATTTTTGCAATTTACAGTTAAAACAATGAAATACATTTTAAAACTTGATCATATAATTAATGCGTTGATTTATTACATGATAGATTTTTTGACATTATTTTTAGATTAGTGATACTCTGGTATTGAGTGTGTGTTTAATTTAATTATTAATTAAGTTAAGCTTATTATATCATAATATTTGCCTTTTTATAATTATAGCTAAATGGCTTAGTTTTCGCATTGGAATATTTCAATGGATGAATGAGTTAACATTTTGGAGTGGAAATGAATCGCAAATAAATAGCAATATTATAAAATGATGTGTTGGTTTACTTTATTAAATTTCAATAAAAACATGCACTAAACTTAATTAAAATGTATCTTTTTCTTATTTCAATAAAATATTTAAAACCAAAAATTGAGTTAACTTTATTTTTCTTTTGGTGTAAATTTAGCAGATTTACGCAGAGTTATGAATTCCTTTGAGCTCATAAATTCATTATACAGTATAAAGGGTGACACTAAATATTTTAAAAAGATTGTAAAAAATTAATTTTATCTTTATGTTGCTCTTAGGACTTATGAGACTTTAATAAGACTTATGATATGGTTTCAAATAAAGACGTTATCCAAAAAGGGTAGTATTTATCAACGCTTTTTGAGATTAATGTATTAAACCCGAAACATTTGTTATGTTTCCTAACATTGCTTTTTCTCAAGAGGTCTGTTTGTATGATCGTATACAATCAGTGTTGGCCGTTCTAAACATGACGCCTAAATGTCGCGTTTTTTAAAGCTTATTTGTTTCATTATGTAACTAAATTTTTCCCCCATTTTTTTATGTTTTGTACAGTATATATATACTACGCGACATTTAGGCGTCATGTTTAGAACGGCCAACACTGTATACAATACGCATTTATGTCATCCATTGTAAAAGCTAATATTATATGAACTATATTTCGTTTGTTATTATTAAAACGAAGTTTATTTTCGATTTAGCTTTATTACAAAAAATAGAATACAAAAATTTTATAACTTTTTTAGGTAAACTTTTTAAAAAATGTTCCAATAAAATGTGAAACTTAATTACTGTAAGCGCTAAGAATTTTTATTCTTGGTTTAAAAAATTAAAAATAATTATTCGCCAAAAAAACTAAATTTATTAGTAATTAAAATAATACATATTTAATGATTAATACACATTTAAAATTTAGTTAACCAGTTAATATATTTTGTACTGCTATACCGTAAATGATTTACCATTTAATTTAAACTTTATTTCCATTATGCGACCTATAATTTTCGTAAAAATCAGAATTATTTAATCCTTTTTTAATTTTATATATTTGTTGTTAAAATCTTATTACAAGTTTTATAAGAATGAATCAAATAGTGTAAGATTACGGTTCGTATTATTACGGTTACCGTAAGAAACAAAACGCCTCTATTTTAGAAAAACGTGTTTTTTAAAGGTTTATAAACATAATATGTTTATTAAATGAAAAGTGTGCGCAAAAATGATTTCTACGAATCTTAAATATGGTTTTCAAATAATTAAATGTAATGTAAGTATTGGTTGTATTATTAATTGGATGATAGCATTAAAATATCAATTTAAACGTTAATACAGAAATGTGTTTCACATTATTATGGTTTAATATCAACGCGATATGAATCATGCTTTCACTTGAATCACGCATTTCGTCATAATATTGTATGTTATCATTCATTACTATAAGTTACGGTTAGTTTTCATAGATTTAATAACATTAAAGGTGAGACACTATTCAGCTCAACCTCCGCCTCAGAGAAGGAGTTTTTTAGGACAATTTGTAGACAATATTAAACAAGAAATCGCTAAAAATAAAGAAATGAAGGAAAATATAAAAAAGTTTAGAGAAGAGGCACAAAAACTAGAGGAATCGGAAGCACTTCAAAGAGCGCGACAAAAATATGTATTATATAGTCTAATATTTAATTACATTGTAATCGATATTAAATGTGTAGCAATCAATAGAAGCGGAAACTGCTAAGGGTTCGCAACAGATTAAAGAAACATTAGATAATATTAAGGATAAAATAAGTAAAGGCTTAGAAGACGCGCAAAACACCGAAATCGGGAGAAAAGGACTTGAAATGAAGGAAGAAATATCTAAACAAGCGAAACAAGCGGCTGAAGCGATCGCCAAACAGAGCGAACATTTGAGTCATAGCGAAGCTTTTAAAGCTGTTTCCGATGTACAGTATTAATAGTTACATATCTTTTAATAAACAATATCTATACCGTACATACAGTAAACTGTATTTATTTTATAGACCGTAAAAGCTGTAAAAGAAGAAATTCCTCTCTCAACTGCGAAAATATACAGACCTCCCGCTAAACTTAGAAAAAGAAAAGAAGAATCGCTTCATGTAGTAATTGAAAAGCCTATCGAACCAAATACGTAATTTTATATTATTATTTATTATTAAATTAGATATACTGTATGATACTGTAGTTTTAAATGTATTTTAGAGATGCAACGGGAGTAGAACTACACAAGGATTCTCGTTGGTATCAAAGTTGGCAAAATTTTAAGGATAATAATCCGTACGTGAATAAAATATTCGATTGGAAAATGAAATACGATGAAAGCGATAATCCTGTCGTAAGAGCTTCAAGACTTTTAACTGATAAATTTTCCGATTTATTTGGAGGATTATTCTCGAAAACTGAACTTTCGGATGTTTTAACTGAAATTTGTAAAATAGATCCAAACTTTGATAAAAATCAATTCTTAATAGACTGTGAACAAGATATTATTCCAAACATTTTAGAAGCAATGATTCGCGGAGATTTAGAAATTTTAAAAGACTGGTGTTATGAAGCGGTTTGTTTCTACAAATTTGTATACAATTTTTATAAATTATTTTCATATTTATATTTTAGCCTTTCAACACTTTAGCGACGCCTATAAAACAAGCTCAAACTCTTGGTTATAAATTTGAATCCAAAATTTTGGACATAATGAATGTTGATGTATGTATAATATGAATATTATTGTATTACCTAATACTAAGTTTTTTACGAGTCGTTTGAACTCAACGGGTTTGGATTGATTTTTTTAAGTTCATTTCGGTTCGAGTTAATAATTTTTATAATTAACCCGATAGTAAACCGATAACTGATGAACAAATTTTTATTGTATTTAATAGCGCTTGAAATTGCTGTAGTCTTGTAAAAGCAATATATTAAACATTAGTAAACTAGAGAATTAGTTTTCAAATTATTGGTTTTGGGGTAAATTTAGATACGGTATGTAAGTATTAAATATTTGTCGATACTTAGTAAAAGGAACTTTTGGATTTGACATATTCAATCAACGAATTTGCTCAACCATTACCATTAGTTAAAGCACACTGTTTTTAAATTAAAATAGTTTTTAGTTTAATCATTTGATTTCTAATTTTAACATTAATTTCTTATTTCTTCGTTACATTTTCACGCAATTATTTTGATAGAAAGTAATATATGTATATTATTTCATATTTGTTTGATTATTCCAACATTACAGTTAGCAATGGGTAAAATGATGGAAAGCGGACCCGTTCTTGTTATTACTTTTCAAACTCAACAAATAATGGTTGTAAAAGATTCTAAAGGAAAAGTTGTTGAGGGCGATCCCGTATGTATTGATTTTTAATAAGTAAATATTATTTCTTTTCTGATTAAGATATTCTATCGAACAATTGGTTAACAATAGTACATTATATTTCGTTAAATATTGCAGTTATAGATATTTTTAATAGACTTTAATTAATTGTTCTACAATTTGATAATGAAATTACTTAATTATTAGGAGAAAATATTACGTATTCATTACGTATGGGTTTTATGTCGCGATCAAAATGAATTCGATTCAAAGGCCGCGTGGAAACTAATGGACTTATCAGCCAATAGTGCCCAACAATTTCTTTAGTATATTAGATTCAAAAGTTGTAAATAAAAATAAAGTTTACATTTTATATTTATTTTATAATTTGCTTTACCGTACCTATAAATAATTTATATAATTTAATAAAAGTTAAAATTAACATTTAAGACTAGAAAAAGCTATTTCTGCGAACTAATAAAAATTTGATTGTGATCTTGATATTTATTGTTTACAACCTTATAGTGTTAATCGAAAATAATGTCAAAATCTTTAATTTGCAAACATAACAAGTGGTTTGGATAGAAAATGTTGAGTTTTAAACGATTGAATAGAAACAACAACGAGATATTATTAATAACTTATTACAATTTAATTATACGAGAGACCCGCGACTGCATTTAATTCCCGCCCCACATATATTTCCCACACCGAATCAACAATTGCATCCTTAGTGTATTGAAAGATAGAATAGTTAAACCCAGTAGTAGGAGCCCCCCTGTATAGGGCTGGATAGGCGTTTAACATGGGACCCGTCACACTGTAATGCGTGTCATACCCAAGCCATCGCACTGTTGTACGATGTGTTATAAAAAATATTATACTGTACTAGAATTATTTGTTAAAGTGTGTCTAAACTTCAATAACAACGCTCGACTGAAATCCCTTGTATATGTTTATATGAAAAAGTACAACAAAATTTTGACAAATAAATCTAATTTATTTAAGAAATTATAATAGTGTTTAAAGAAGTGAGCGAAGCTTTCTTGAGGGAAAGTTAAAAATATTTCCCACTACACAATAACTTTTGTTAATCCTGGGTATTTAAGATAACCCCACAAATAAAACCGGATCTTATTAATCTAACCTAAATATTTTCAACACTACTTTTCAAATATTTTGGTATTTATGCTAATCTTTTTCAATCCTTTTTAGTACAAGCACATAGTTTTAAATACTTATATGCGTTGTTATTGAAGTTTAGACACACTTTAATACTAATTCGGTTATTAACACTAAAATTGATAAAATCGGTCGTTATTTTATAAAAGATAAAAGATTTAGAATTTTTTCGAATTATTTTTCGCAACAATTAAAGTCGTTTAATATTATTATAGATTTCACGTTAGATTCTGAAGCTATTAAGCATTTGGCTAAATTTGAAAAACTAGAATATATTTACTGTGATTTCATTCATTATTCGAATGACAGCAATCGATGTATTGAATTATTAAAACTGATTGGTTTGAAATGTTTGCGTTTAAAAGAATTAAAGATCAAGATTTTGTATATACCTATTAACGAATCATTTAGAGATGGCTTTTGGCTTTAAATCAATTGAAAAATTAACTTTTAGTCGTTGTAAAGCACTTAATAATTTTAAATTTTTGCAAAACTGTAATCATTAAACTCAATTGAAAGTAAAAAATAATTCTTATAATGGAAATGGAAATGAGTTCGAGAATATACACTCATATATACCGCAATTAAAGTCAATTCTCATCAGTTTATTAAAAGATGTTGAAGAATCAGAAAATTCAATAACATTTATGAAACATTTAGAAAAGTTGCCGAATTTATGTGATTTGAAAATTGGATGCGATTTTGTATATGAAGATTACTATTATTGTTACACTATTACTACAGATAATATCATATCATTTATTGATAATTGTTTAAGTATTAGAAGAATTGGTATTTATTTGAAAGAATTAAATATTGATTTATGCGATACTAAAACTATAATTGAAGATTATATTCATTCTAATAATAGAAAAATACAATTTAAATATTTTGATAACGACTATTAATACAAATTATTTTAAAAATTTTCAAAAAATTAAATATTGGCAAACAATAATTAAATTAATAGAAACAAAATGTATACATAATTTATATAATTTCAATTATTATTTTTATCTATTTTTTCGACAAAACACTTCTTGAGTTGATATGAATGTAATCAAAACAATTAATACTTATATATAATTTATGCTCAAATTATAAAATTTTTATATGACTCCAAATTTGATTGTAATATCATTGCATTTTGTGCTTAAATTTACCATTTATTGTATATTTTTATTGTATTTCGATTTTAAAATATTACGAATTTTTATAATCTTGGAATATATTAACTTTAGATTTGGCTAAAATTGGTGATCGTTTTCGATTGATTTATTTGTATCGCTGTTTATAGACATTATTTATCCATTTGTTCCTTAGTTTATATGTAAAACAACTAAAATCGCACATTTATTATATTTCGCTCTAAACTACTAATATTTGAAATTTTATATAATTTAAAATAATAATAAATTTAATAAACTGTAAAAATCAATAAAAAAACCTTATTTTAGATACTATTGAAGTGCCAGAAAATAAAAATAAAAATTAGTAATAAAATCGGCAAAAATATTTTGATCAAACTCAAAGTTTTTAATTTTATAAAACCACAAAAACATGTAAATAAGTAGAAATACCGCCGAGTGTTGACCGGATTAATAAGCCGTTGATGTTTCGAAACACTAATCAAAACGTTTTCGCACAACAACAACAACTTAGCAAACCATTAAACAATAATGAAAACAATTATCTCAAGTTTCGCAGCAAAACTATGTGCCCATTTCACGCGATTTGGATTATACTTACATCAATACCCGTAAATTACTGTGTATAACGCGCACTCCATGTGTAACGCGCACCGAAACTTTAAGAAAATTTTTACTTTTTACCTTATATAACGCGAGCGCTATACACTGTAATTTACGGTAGTTTTCCTTTTCTAATTGACTCTCGCTATGGATTACAAGAAAAAATATGATTCTGTAATGAAGCAAATGTGTCGATTAACTAAAACACCGCAATTACTGCCACAAATTTTCAATTACTATCCAGTGTGAGTAACTAATTAAAAGTTTTCTATTATTGAAATTGCTTTTAAAAATCAGTGATTGTAGTTCGATGTGCACTGATTTTCGTTTGGTTCCACCAATTAAACATTATTCTAATGATGAGAATAAGCTCGAAAATCTGAGCTGTAGCTGAACTGCGAGCTGAGCTGAGCTAATAAAAAATTTATAGAGCTGAGCTTATTTAGTATTCAGCTCATAGTAATTTGAGCAGAGCTGGACTTATTCAGCTGATTCAACTGAGCTGAGCTGATGAGCTGGAATTAGCATTTTATATTTTTTTGTATGAATATTTTCTAATATACTTAAAAATAATATTTTTAAACATTACAATAGTATTATAATAACGTATATCTAGTGATTCCCGAGAATGCTATACCGAAAGGCGTTGAGCATGAAATATATTGAAAGGGTTTAAAATAAGTGACCCTATAATGCAGTATAAGTCAGGTTATTGCTACTCAGACTTGCGGCACCAGACATCCGCATTGGGGGTGTATTATTTATTACGTAATTGTGTGAAAGCACTATTAATACTATAAAAATGCTAACGAATCTAAAAAGTTGTAAACTTTGCAAACTTTAAGACCGCTGCCCCATACTCACGAATTCATCGATCGAGAGAGGCTTTATTCCATGCTCTCTCGCTATATTTGAGTGCCGTGTGCACAAGATTTCCGCAGTAA
>JAQGAW010002667.1:0-14522 GCA_034698025.1 Phthiracarus crinitus | reverse complement strand
TTAAATACAGTATAGTATAAGCAATAGTAATCGAAAGGACTTAACGGTTTAAATTTGAAATTGTAATTTCACTATAAATATTTATTTTCATAAATGAATAATAACTAAATAAACTTTAAAATTGTAAATAGTGTACACGTGTGCACAAAAATAAATTTATTACTTATTTTTGATTTTGAAATCAAATATATATTCGTAATAGACTTTTCGGAACCCGACGAAGTTGTGTATCCGATCCTTACTCGGTTATATACTACCCGTTCAGATAGTTTTTAGTTCTTTAATTCATAATATTTATTCATGGAATTTTCAAAGTTATATATTAAAAATTGCAATATAAATTAAAAATAATAAAAGTATTAGAAGTTATAATTATTGTTCAGTTATAAATAAATTTTTAAATTGAATAAATGTATAATTCATATATTTTTAATAAAGTCTTATTATTTATTTTAAAAAACCGGATATGCTCTAAAAACATATAAATACTGGTAAGATTTTGTCAGATATACGACATAGACCAGACTTTTATGACACACATTAATAAGTCTAATTCGCAATAAAGTGTCAAATTATTCAAATATTCAAGCCAGGCTCAGGCCGAGCCCGGAAGATCTAAGTTTGGCCCGAACCAAGCCCGATTCTTGATTAAAATATAAAGCCCGGCACGATTAAAATAAATTAAATATTTTAGTCAAATTTTATTTTATTTTTTCATAATTAGAACGTAAATACAACTTTAATTAACAATAAACAAGTTTATCAACTTTAAATGAAAAATTACTTGTTTTTATTATAAGGAAAATTCAATAATTGGCTTATTTTTCAAATTTGTTCACATTAAAAAAAGATAAGAGAATAAAATTCCAAAAGTTTTTGAAATATCAAAGGCCTACTCGGCCCGTAATTTTTATTTTTAAGCCCGTACTCGGCATGGTACGGTAACATAAGCTGGAGGCCCCGCGGGGGCCGGCAAATCTGGGGCCCGTTTGCAAGTCTAATTTGTAACATTTTAAACAACATAAAAAGACCTTGAATTTCGGTTAGTATTGCGGTTCTATAGGCTCATTGTAATGCCTCGTCTGGAATCGTACCCTAATCTTATGGAAGCAAAGGTATTTTTAGGACAATCCTAAATTCAAAATTTATCCTCAAAATATAATGACGTTATATTTTATAAGAAAATAATTAACGAAGCAAACAAATAGATAAAAATAGAAAAAGTGTGATACAATGAATTTTTAGTGTGCTATTTTTTGAATAATTAAAGAGATGTTAAACTAAAGAAAAAGGTTATATAACTCAAAGTACAGATTATATTTAGTGCCCATAATATTAGATTTTTGAACCTACTGTACAGTAGTTAATGTGGACGTTTCGCTTCGTCTTTTATTATCATTAGATTTTTTGTTACCGCTATTTACTAAAATATTAATTTTAACAATAAAAAGGGTTACTTTATTAACGAAATGCATTAAATCTAATTATTTTCATTATTTTCAGAAAACTCATTTCGTGAATACTATTATAGGTTTTATTACTTGTTTTATGTTTTAATTAAAAATTGCTTACAATTTTCGAAATCAATCATAACGACGTGTTATAATAAAAATTCATTTCATTACTTTAAAACAAAGTTTTTATTCACCGATTGGCTAATACGCCATTACTCTTCGAACAATGCATAAAATTAATAGTTATGCCAAAAATCCATTATTGTACTTAATTTTATTAAAAATTTTAAACATTACAAATATTACTTGAATACGTGATTGGAATTCTTTTATCAGAATTTATTAGCTTTTATTTTCCATAAAATTATCATCATTACTTTTTTTTATTAGAATAAACATATATTTAAAAGAAAATAAATGTGTTCGTCAGACGTATTTCGAAAAAAAGGAATAAATGAAAGCAATCGAATCTTTTGAGAATTATAATTAGGCAGTACTTCAAAGACTTTTAAATAATTTATTTTTTTCACTTCCCAACTATTTTTAGCTTATATATCAGACATTTACGTATTGAATTAAGTCGATTCCTTAGATCCAGTGCACAACTCATGCCTAATTTGTCTCTTATTGTCGCTATAATTACGTCACGTATGATAAGGTATTTTATAATCCATAAAGAAATAATAAATAGGTATTATTAGTAAAGTTTTAAAAGAAATCATAATTATCCTTTAATAACGAGTAATAATTTTCCACGAAACCAATTTTCTACAATTTTTAGAGATTGAAGAATAAGAAATAATTTATGATGTTTTGTTCACATCTTTATTTCTCCCTAATAGCGCGGCAAATCATTTTTCTAAAAATAAGTGTGTTTCGCTAAATCTAAAGATACACGAAATAATCTCATTTAATGTACAGTAATTTCGAATTATAAGTAATACTTCATATAATGTTTATTTTTTTCGGTACACGAGTCTATTACTACAACTACTACTAACATACATTTGGAAAGCATCGGAGATTCTAAAAATAGTTTTCCTAAAAACACAAACACAATAAGTGATTCGGAAAAAAAGAATAAAAATCTTATATAGAGTCATATTCAGTCAAATATATATCAATTAACACATTTAATTCAATTGTCTACTTTTCCAATGTTAGTCCCGATTTTTTAACTCAATTATCGTGTAAATAATTATATTATTTCCTGAATAAATTCACTAGTTATATATTCGATGGACTCTATAAACGTTAGCATATATTTATCGATTCATTTATAGTTGTCTTTTCACTGGCGATACATAGAGCCTATGGTGCGAAAACGTGTACAGAAGAAAAACCGAGTAAACAAGACATTTATAGTGTTTTTTGTGTGTCACTAAATAATTGATTGGCTGAGGAAGAATGAAAAATAGTGGATAAAAATAATATTTTATAATAGAATAAAAAGTCGTTATATTTATTATGATTTGTTTGAAAAGTAACAATACTTTTATTATTACTATTTTTTTGATAAGAGCATAAATTATTAAATAATTGTATCGAAACATTGTTAACAAAGAATAAAGTGGGAAATAATCAAAATATTGGAATTTATCAAAACTAACTGTTGCTAAGGTATTATTTTACTATTTCTTTCTAGTGGAGCAGAAAAAACTAATTTATGGCCGCTTTATTATTTTTTGAGGATTTAATGACTCTTGGAAAACCGAAAATAACAACGTTTTTCTCAAAATTGGGTTCAATTACGAAGAAATAACAGTTATTTATTTTAAAAATAATTTAATGTTCTCGAAAATTTTACGCTCAGTTTTCGCAGTACACAGAACTCATTTATGGAAAGGAAATGAATGTAATTTCAAATCTCAATATTGTTTTAACGATCAAATGATTATTAATCAAAAACAAAAAAAAACAGCAAAATTGAAAAAATTATTTCCAAGAAAAACTTATGGAAAATTACTGTATTACGCGAATAACTAGATCTAAGTAAATAAATGGTTAAAAATATTAGTTAATGAGATAAAATTGCCATCGTATGACCTTAAACAATGAAAGTAATAGTATCCAACTGTTTGAATAGCGAAGATATTTGGTTACACTATTAGGGCTTTGAAATATAACGAATTATATTCATGGAGCGATGAGATATATTCATAAACTTTCATTGAAAAGCGATGAGCATTGAATTGTTCTCCACAATGTAAGCTTAATTAACGTATATGTAAAGTTAAATGTTTAGGCTTTCAGTTGAATCAACGAAACATACTTCATATTTAATATAGAGTTTTGGTTTAATTTTAAGTTTTCTAATATTACACTTCTTTCTTCAAAAATATATATTGAAATGAAGAGTTTGAAACTTTTTTTGAAGCCAATATAGTTTATAAAAAGTGTAAGAAATCAAAATTGAAAAAAATACAGATTAAATTTTTTATTAAAATATTTCGTAATTTAAAAAAATGATATTTGATTTTTTCTGGTTGAACAAAATGTCATTCAATTTTGTTTAGAATATGAGCAATTTATTTCACGGAAATTTTTAAATAGCATATATAATCGTAAAATATGCGGTTTTCAGCATTTCAACTCAAAGAAACTAACGAATAAACCAAAAACGTTAGATTATTATCCTGAAAAACCACTTTTGTGCATCACTTTCATGCATACTCATTGAGCATAAATTATCTCTGCTTAATATTACGGCAGAAAATCGAAAATATTAATCAGTGCCATAAATCTTTTGATAATAAACGAAAATACAAGAATAGAGTGAAACGTAAATGATAAAAACGTGGGTTTATTTATTCAGTTCATTATTGTGTAATCAGAATGAAAAAAATGAAAATGTATATAAGTGAACGCACTTCAGATAAATATTATAATTCCCAGATATTTGCCGTGCGTTTTGTTTGGGCGATGAATAATACGCCTCCAAAACAAATAGCAAAAACTGAATTGTCATTAGAGAGGAATTAATTTCGCTAATATGGTTCTAAAAATAGGAGAGCAAAACCAATTCACCCGTAACTATTCGAAAGATGTGTAATTATATTTTTCAAGAGAAATTGTGTGTATATATACAGTGTATACTGAACGAACTTTCGAGGGTTTCTCTCTATATTACATGTATTAATACTTCACATTTGCCATAATTAATCAATACGTTTACGCAGTGACAGCTTTTTCCGTTTATGATATATTTTTTTTAATATAGACTCCGGAGCCGATATTTGCCAACACAAGGTGTACTGTAGAGTCGTTCGCTTACAAAAAACTTGTAGTACGAAATTTATTATTATGATTGTTATACACAGTATTATTATTACTTATTTTTACCCTTACATATATTTTTTCTGGTTATTTTGATAGGTCTATATATAAAAACTCTTTACATTTAGATTAAAGTCGTTAGATTATAGTCTTTACATCTGCCAGACATTTGTTTTAGTAGTCTTTATATGCTTTGAGTGAATTGTGGGTTACTCTTCCTCTGTACCATTTAATAAGTCTATTTAATGTATGAGGCAATTTAAAAAAATTGTTTTTTATTTACTACGGGTAGGAAAAAAACTAAATATTTTACTTAAACGTTGTGCCATTAGTTTTAATCCTATAGTAAATTGTTTCGGTGGTATTTTAGCGCTAAAATCAAGTGTACACGTATAACACACACACACACAATGAGAAAATTAAAGTATGTCTTAGACATTATGGGAAACAGCACACAACAGCTGCTACTTTTTGAACTAACAAAGTATTGCCTCAATAAATAAGGGCCCAGTTGTTTGTGAATGAATTCACCAAAAAATATATATATATACCGGTATATTGTATATAAGTTACGTTTCCGAACAAATAAACTGATTTTGATTAGTGTTGTTCCAAAAGTTTCTTTAATTGGAACTATAATATATTAAAAGTTACGTAATTTAGTAAATAATCCTTTTATAGATAAATCTTGCCACTATTATATTGCTTACTATTAGTTTAAATATGAAATATTTTTAAGAAATTGTTGTTATACAGTATATCAAAACAAGTATCGATGGACTAAAAGTTATAAAATAAGTGACAGCAAAGCATTAACAAACTCTAAATATAGAAAGTGATGTGCACTAATTTCGATGTGTTACATAGTTTATAACTAAAAACAGTATTTTTGCATAAAAGAATATAAAAGCAAAAAAGCTTTTTTTTAGATTTTTTCGAAAAAGAAATTGTGAATATTCTTTTGCATATATCTAGTTTAAATGAATTAATAAGGCATGTTTAGTAGTTTTTTGAAAAAAATAACGTATATGCAAAAAAAAATTTCATAAACTTAAATATTAATAATATGCGGTATGATATAATTAAGTTATAATGCATTTTTATTGTTAAATATAAAACATTTAAAAACAAAAGTCGATAAAAGAACATAAAGTTTTTTTAAGAATTTTTAAGATTATTTAAGAATTTTTTGAGAACATAAAAATTTTTAAGAATATTTAAGACTTTTTATGAGAATTATTTTGAGAATATTTTGAGTATTTTAATAAATATCTTGTCTTTATTTATTGCATAAAAATTTAAGCGAGGATTAAGTTTTAGTTTCATTAACAAATTATTTTCAAAGCCAGTGGTTTTGTTTAGTTTTAAATGCAAATATATACGTTAAAATATACTTTAATTAACTAATTGGTAAAGCTTCCAGCTGATCGGTTAAACAGCTTTTCATAATTAAGGTTATTTAGGCGGTTCCACGATATTAGCGCGTAGTCATTACCGCGAACGACATTAGCGCGAACGACGTTAGCGCTAACGACATTACCCCGAATTAATTTAATTTAAATTTTCATAAAATTTTAGTGTTTAGATAGTATTTTAAACAAAAATATTAATACATTCGCGGTAATGTCGTTCGCGGTAACGTCGTTCGCTGTAATGACTTAGCGCTAATGTCGTTCGAGGTAATGTCTTCGCGCTAATGTCGTGCTACGTATTTAGGCGGTCGGTTATAGTTAGTTTTTTAATTTTTTAGCGGTTTCTATTAATTTAAATTTGAATAAAAAAAAACTACAATTAAACTGCCAAACCATAAACCAATTTTTTAAATGGTTTAAAATTATAGAATTCTTAATTGATTAGAATGGTTAAAAAGCATAAATATATTATCATTTATCTAATAAACCAAAGATACTCGAACTAAGGGTAGAGACTTAAATCTGTGTCTTAATTAAAATAATTTTGGGCAAAATATTAAAAATTCATCTATTTACAATATTTTTCTAAATGATTGTGTTTAATTGCATAAAATTCATTAAAAAACGAATTCAAATGTGAAACAAGAACAAAAATTCTTATGCAGTAATTTTCTCACTATGAATTCGATTTTTAATAAAATAATTAATAATTAGTTTATTAATATAAATGTATCTACAGACTAGAGTTCAATATTGTAACTCCAGCTCCATTCCAGGAGTGGAGTTGGAGTTATAAATAAAAAATTGAATGGAAACGTAGTGGAGCTGGAGTAAATTGTTTATGCTAATAGTTGGATTTGGTTGGAGTCGGAAAAATATTTATTGGAGTTGGTATGGAGTTGGATGGAAAATTTGTTCATGGAATGAAAATTTTAATTTACATTACAAAAAATTCCATAATTTATGATTTATTATAACTTATAATTGCTTTTAATAAATTTAAGATAATCGATATTTTCTGAACTTAATATCTTCTTGATTCGAGATTTCTACCGCTTAAAATGGTATTGGAGTTGGAATGATATTGGTGCTTATTGGAGTTGAGTTAAATCTAAAAATAGAGTGGAGTTGGAGTAATTATTAAGATTTTTGTGGAGTTGGTGTGCAGTTGGAGTGAATGTCTATGGGAGTTGGTTGGAGCTGAAGTACATTTTTTTCAAAATTTTGACCTCTACTACAGACTAAAAGACTGATATTGTATCTAATAAGTTTTGAGATCACTTTTAAAAATTCAGCTATTGTATCATCTTTTTCTAAATAATAAGTAAACAATATTTTTTCAAACGTAATTTTTTCAATAAATTCACTTATTAACTTGAATTTGGGCCGCAAAAAATACTAAAAAATTAAGGTTGCTTAGTAAAAATAATTGTTAACCACTGAAATATACAATATTTACTTTTTTTTACTTGTATTTCACTTTATTTCGCTATTCCCTATTCAGTTATTCTACACTTGTTATTGCAGCAAAGATGGTTAACAAACAAAATTTAATTATTTATGAAAGAACTTCATAACTACATTAAAGTTTTAAACTTTTACCTATATTTTCAGTTACATTAACTCTAATACTGTATACGTATTTTCATATTTGATATTTTAAAATTTTTATTGTTCTATATTTTATTCAAGTTTGTCAATTAAAATTTAATAATTAATAACAATAGATAATTGAAAATTTTACAAATATGAGTTCCTATGTTATAAAATAGTTATATGTGAATCTCGCGTTGAGAATTTTTTGTCATATTATACCTTTGTTTATTATTGATAATGATGGCTATAAAGCAATCGAAATACTCTGAGTGTCTTTCAGACTGACAGACTCTAATTAAGTTTACTGTAAAGTAATTACTATTGTTGTATAAAAAATTATAATTTTTATAATTATAATCAATTCTATATTAATTCTATTAATATAAATAAACTTTTCATGATTAATTTAATCCCAATGAAAATAATTTTAATTGTTTTTTAAAGTTTTAAGATTCAAGGCTAGGCTTAATAGTTTCACATACACTTTTTTAATGTTTCAAAATAATCTTTTATATGCATATACGAAAAGTTATTAAATGCACGCCAAAAACATATTTTATGTCAATATTTATTAAACTAATTAATGTCAAAATTTGTGTGTGTATCGTATTTATCATTATAATGAACTGCGCCATTATTTTCGAATAAAAGTTATCTTCCAAAAAATAAACCCACATGAATGCTGACCATTAGTAGACTGTAAACTGTTTTTTATTGATTTTGGCTCCAAAAATTTTCTAAATTATTTTTAGACGAGAGATGTTAAAAGTAATTTATTAAATAATTTTTCTCTTCTTTGTTTTGCGCTCAAACAAAATACTTAAGGAAATCGTTTCGTTTTTTTTATTTTTTCCGTCTTTCCTTCTGGCAATAAATTATAAAAATTAACATTTACTTTATGGGGACACTAATCGCATATTTATGGCGTAATGTAATTATATTAGGCGTGCATTAATTTGCGCCATAAATATTTCAAAACGCGCATTCATAGTATTATGGAAAATGAATAGGAAATTATTTTTTTAGACGATTAAGTTTTCCTATTAAAATAGATTATGTAACGAAAATAGTTGGCTTAAACGCACTCTATATTATAACATTTTTCAAGGAAAATTTGGAAGAATTTCAACATTTATTTTTGCCGTTTTTTTATTCGGGGAAAAAAGTAAATCTGTTAAACAATAAGTCATTTTTGTTTGTGTTTAGTTTTTTAGACAAATTTTCTCTTAAAAACATTAACGCTTTCTTTCTTTTCATGTCATAAAAACTCCGTTCTATCCTCACTTTTTTAAGCTTTTCAATAAACTATTTATTTTGGAAAACGCGTTTCGTTTAATAAACGCTAATGCGTTGTTGAATACTCAGCCAAAACAAAACAAAATAAATCGAGACTCATATTCCTAATGTTATCGTTTATTTGTTACTTACATCATCAGCAGCGCTAACAACACTAAAATAAATTGCATAAATATATATATAGAATATATATAGAATAGATTCTGCTTTGCTCTCACATTTTTATATTCCTTTTATTAAGACAATCAATCATTATTTGATTTCGATTTAGATTTTTCTCTCTAATACTCAGATATTTGTTTCAATTTTCTCTTTTCGTATATATAAACTTATATATATTCTTCTTATCAAAATAGCACCTCATTCTACTGTTTCCCTTTCAACAGGAAAAAAATCTATTAAAGCTCTGTCTTAAATTCATCAAAAACCTAATGGAAAAACAAGCCAAGGAAGAAAAACATTTTCCTCCAGCTTTTCTTTGCTTTGTTTTATCTAATTTTGCGTTTTCTTATTTCCCCTTTTTTGCACTTCAATCCTCATTTTAAATAATCAACGGCAGCATTGAGTAAATTGTTCGCTGGAAATCAAAATAAAAAAATTAGATGTGTTGCCATGCATTCATCGCAGTTCGTTCACTGCGTTCAATATATATCGCCTCAAACCTCTTTAACTCCTGACACTTCACATCTATTCATATCTGCATTTTTTAGCCAAACATCTTTAGTTTTGTTTTTTTGATTTTTATTTCAAATTTTTTTCAACTGAAAATTTTGTTTTATAAGTAATATACTTCGCACACATACGCACGCAGTTCATAAGCCCTACACTTCTGTGCCACTAATCATAAAATTTTTTTGACGCTTTAAAAATTTTGAAACTTTTTCTTTTGGTTTATCTTTTCTCACTCTCTTTACTGTACGTATGGTTCTCTAGCTTTTACTTTTCAATGTTAAGCTAAAAAGATGAGAGAATAAAAGTGCACTTTAACTAAACAATATATTTTGATTTTTTGTGTTTGCTATCTGTAGATTTTTGAGCCGATTTTTTGCATTTATATCAAATTTTATTTGAAGTCTGATGCCGTAAATAATATTTTCCTTGTATTATATAATATCGTTCTATAAGCTCTTTTCGATCACTTTTATTTTAGTAGAAAAAAGATTAAAATCAAATGGCCTTTCCTTTGCAATAAATCTACTGAAAAGTAATGTTTAAATTTTAATTTATTATCGAATGGAATTCACTGAAAAAAATTATTACGAATAAAATATCGGGTCTTATTTTCGTTTCTACATTAAAGATACGAATAGTCTCTTATTTTCTTTCACTTTCTTCTCCCACTATATTCCCTATTCAGTTATCCTAAGCATGTTTCATAGGAAAAGATTTATGTTTAACAAACAAAATTTTAATTATTTATGCAAAGAACTTAGAAATCATAAATTCAGGCCGAGTTTTCTTTTAAAACTTTTACCTATAGTTTTCTGTAACTGTAACTCTAATGATTTATATACTTATTTCATATTTTAATATTTTTGTTTTTCTGCGTTTTATTGCAGTTTATGTCAACGAAATCTAAATTTACCATATAATTCATAACGTGATGTGATTCAAAATTACTGGAAAATCTTTTAGCATTTTATGAAAAAAATACGTGAAGTACTGGATGTTATGAGCAAAACAAATTTTGTATAACCAGAAAAAATCATCATAACTTTAACTTTAAGCAGAAAAAATAATATACGAACGCGAGAGAGTTTATTTCGTGTTTAAGCACTTTTGAAAAATTGATGGCAAAAAATTGATGCGAAAACGAAAGCGAGAGAAAAAATGCAGTTTGAATAAAACTTTCATGTTTTTCAAAAAAATGATATTCAAGCACATATATATATTAAGGTTATGGAAAAAGCGAGCAAAAAATATACATATTACATAGTCTATATAAAAAATAAGAAAAGAGAAAGTAAGCCTTAACTTAAGTTCACTGCAAAATCATTTCTCTATTGATACGTAATGCGAACTACGAATTTCTACGCATAACTTTTGATAATACGGTACTGTTTTGAAAGGCGGTCTATTAGAGAACTTATTTATGGGAACAGTTAAGAGCACTTCTCGTTCTCCAATCGTAGTCGTATTTTAGGTCCAATAAATCGAGTGCCAAACAGACTTCACTGGAGAGTTAACATAACGTCAAAGAGAAAAACTTTTCTTAAGGTTAGAGTGCGACCAAAACAGAGAGGAAAACATGTGCGGATCCGCAAGAGAGCGGCGAGAAGATTGACCATCGAGTTAACAGTTATCGATGTGGAAAAGCGTTAATTTGATAGATTTTTCGATATGTCTTCGGCAGATAAGAGGAAATGTGTTTTATTATAATAGATATAAACAAAACGAAAAGGAAATAAATAGGCGCTCACTTTCTTTCGTTCGCTTTTTCATTCCTCACTCCTTTGTCTCTTAACTGATCACCACTTTATAGGTTAATAAATTTTCCGTTTCTATTAAATGTCAATTATCATTGCACTGAGTCTAACTCTTTTTTGTTGTTGTTGTTGTCATATATTTTCTTGAAAAGACTATGAAAGTATAAAAAAAAATTTAGAGAAAAATTATTTTGTTTTGTTTTCTGAACGCAAATTAGATTTAGTCGTAATTGAGACAAAATGAATGAGAAAGCCTTTCGGCTGATTCTGGCGAATGTATGAATAATTTTTTGTCATCATTGGGATTATGTGCGGGAAGTGCTAATTAAATAATAAAAAAACTTTTCCACTTTGGTTTCATTTGTAGACAAAAATTAAGCACATAGGTTTGACATTTTTATCTGACAATTATTTTGTAAAGGGTTTTAAACTATTTATTTCGTCACAACTTGTATGACACGTTTTTGCAGTATCTGAAAAAAGCAAAATCAAAAATCAAAACAGAGCTTAATTTATAATGTCAAATGGAAAAAGTTAATAATAAATTAGGAAAAGTTCGGAATGAACTGCTTTTCTAAATCATCATCTAAAATACACTATTAAATTACAATAAAATCATTTTCAATTCAGCCTAAAATTGAGTTTTGTCAATACAATGAAATGCTAGATCAATGCGATAACTTTTAGCCTCATGTCTTCAGTAAAATGTTACATACCTTTCTTTACGTAACTTAAGATCGAAATTAACTGCTGAATACAACGATCTTAATACTACGTTTGGTTGTTATCTGAAAACATTTGATCAAAACAATTTTCGTCGTAAGTCTTGTGACACTTTTTGTTGTGTACTGTTTTGGTACAAATGCTATAATAGAGCAAAGAACATAAAAAATGTCAATACAATTAAGTTGATTGCATACTCTATAACTGCTCAATAGCTTAGTGACACGAAAGTAATTATAGCTGAGGCACTAAATTTCAGTCTGCTTTGTGCTGTTAAACGAGAAAATATGTTTTGTCGCCAAATATAATCCAATATTACCTGTGATATACAGTATACCAACAGAGGAATATTAACTGATGTGTACGAAACAATCTGATAATATTGCTCTTTTACACCAACTTTTTTGGTATATATCTTTTCTGATTTGCTCTTTTATAGTTATTTTTTAGTGTTCAATAGATTTAGAAATTGCTCTGAAAAAATACGATTACAATTAAAGTTGGAGCTGATTTTTATACAATTTCTATTTAGCATACCTAACATGGTATTTTTGGCTCTCTTTTGCTTATAACGAAAAACATACTTTTACTAAAAAATTTTTAGTGTTAAATAGACATTATTTTTTAATTTTTTAAAATGATAAATTTTTGTCAAAAAATCAATTTACGTCCCGAAAACAAACATTCTAAGATGTAAAGCGTATTTTCATGTATTAAATCTTAACGCTTTATTTTAAGGCGAGAATTTATTTTTCTAGTTTCAAGATTCTGGCACACAATATATAGAAAGAAGTATTTCGACGTAAAAATAATTTCTATGGCTTAATCGTATGAATAAAACATACCGTTAGACTAATCAAATGGATTATTCTTAAAGGTTTAAGTTCATACGCAGCGCTCGTTTTTTTAACACACTTAGCAATTAACAAAGCAAGTCAACTAAATCTCTGTGAGCGTACTGTACTGTTAAAGTATTGCTATGGCTATCCATAATCAAATGACTGAGTAAACAGAATATTAACGGTATAACGTATCTAATTGTGTGATTATGTTTTTCGATCGTGAGTTCGGACGTGCATTGAAAAATTAAATAACAAAAAGCAGAATAACAAACAGGCTTATTATCCATATTTTTTCGGAAGTATTAATACAATTATTTAATTTTAGTGCAAAAAACCTCCATTTTTATTGTTTCAAATACGAGATTTCAGCGGTTGAAAAAAAATCGTGTCATAAAACAATAAAATAACTGAAAGCTGATTTTCGTTTATTCATCGTTAGCTGCGTATTGTAAAAGTATTTTATTGTTATCTGAATGAGTTTCACGCACTTTTCTCAGTGACTATCATCGCACTGTAATTACGTTCGAAACTCACGCAACAAATTGCTTATTTGATTAATATTTTATGGATATTTTCTGTTTTTGAAATTATGTCGAGTGACTGCGTTACCACACAAAATTTTATCATTATAATGGATAAGTGAATTGATTATGTTAATCATTTTATCTTTAAGACGCATTTTCATTATAAACAACACATTCATTGAAATCTCACTTAAAGCAGTCATTAAATCTTTAGTGACTTTACAGTTATAATTTAATCCATAAACTAGACCTCTATTAGAAAATGAGCTAAAAATTTCTGTTGAATATAATTAATTTAATGAAGACTAATACACTCTAATTTTTAAATATTTATCTGCACTAATCATATTTATTCAATTTAAAGTGTAATTGTTCTTAATTTAAAATTTATTTTGATTGCTAGCTATACTCAGAATACATTTAATAGAGAGTCATAGTAACAATTTTTAATTTTATTCAACATTTCTACATATTCTCCTTAATTAAATTCGAAATTTATAATTTTCCGCATTTTGATAACTTTGGAGTTGATTTTGAGTTAATTGAAGTTTTATAATTAAATAGTTTATGCTAACTTTGCACATAAAATTATGCCTCAAGTGAAGAGCGTGGTCACCAAAGAAAGAGTTTTAAAGCTGTATCAGGAAATATTTTTATAATATTTTGCCACTCAATTAAATCCTCAATACGTGCCGTTTAGACGGCAATGCACGGCAATAGACTGTGAAATACAGAAAGATAATAGTAACCAAAACTTTTTTAAAAATTTACTTAAAAATTAATTGGTTTTGTATTTTTTTAAAAAACAATTTTCCAATTAATGGTTTCACATTAATTAATGAAGAATAATATAAATTGAAAACGTAGTTAAAAATATCGAAATGTGCATACAGTACAATAAGAAAAATATTTCATGCTTTAGGCAAATATATTTTCTATTAATATTAGCTATAAATAGTTTGGATTTTTAAAA